>JAXQQM020085355.1:0-291422 GCA_034641835.2 Pinus albicaulis
TGATGTTGGAATTTTGGGAAATTCCAAGCAAACAGTGGAGAGAATATAAACTCCCCTCTACAACACAGAGTAATTTAAACAACTTGACAGGAGACAGAGTTTTCAGGACTTTAAAACAAATTTCTATTCCTTTCAAAAAACTGATACAGATTCTTCCTCTAAAGAGAGGGATAACAACAAAGGTGTATGACTGCTACAGACGCAGTGCTAAACAAACAACTCTCTGTCTCTCTTCAAGAACACACTAAAAATGCTGTAATGGTCTTACTGTGTTTTCTTCTTTCCTGCGGGCTCACACAGCGGTTCACAAATACAATACCGTAATGCATTACATTACAATTGGCTCTCGGGCCTTTTCCTTTTTATATATGCCGCGCATATATTAAACATTACAACAAAACCATATTAAAACTTAAATCAAAATGAAAACCAAATACAAAGGAAAACCTTTGCGAAACCATAAAATATGAAATGCCGGACATACGAGTTAGGACCACTACGCAGTCGACAATCGACAATCGACAATCGGCAAAAAACTTGACAACACATTTTGTGATCCGTTCAAACTTTCGATTGCGATCAGACCATGGACTCGATGGCCCGATATTAAATCCGTTGTATAAAACCGTCGGATCCGCGCTTTAAACAAAACGCGCTGCAAAACAAACAAACCTTCGATCATTCGATTGCGATTGGAAACACAGCCTCGATCTTCCGCTTGCGATTGGACAATCGACAATCGATAATCGGCAAATGTCTTGAAAACAAAGTTTGTGTTCCATTCAATCTTTCGATTGCGATTGGAACACGACCTCCGATCCTTCGATTGCGATCGGATCCGCCCTGATCGGGTGACACAACAAAATCCCGCCGATTGAACCTTTCGATTGAAATCAATCGATTCAATAGATTTCCGCCACGTGGTCTTGTGGACCCACGGGCCTCCGCTGCTGTGGGGGTGATTTATGTATAAGTTTCAATGTATTAAACGTTCCGCTTGCGGAACTCTTCCATATCAACAAGACACTGCTCCAACTTAATTTTTCGATTCCGATTGGCATAAAAATGGTGGGGACCACTTGTCCGCCAATTCAAAATTAAAAAGGACTTCCGCCTGTTTCTGTTCATTCTGGTTGTTGAAGGCTTTAACGCCAGAAACGACTGTTTTTAATTTAGTCTGCTCCTCCGTAGAAAAGATCTACAGGAAATATTCATTCCGCTGCAAGACGGATTTGTCCATCACCTGTTAATTTCTTCTGCAATTGTGGCTGCGGCCCATCAAAATTAATTCATTCCCATTCTTCTTCAATGCAGAGTGTTGCGCACTCAATCTCTGTTTCTGCTGCCTTGTACTTGTTTCTTCTTGTCACTGCCCAAGGCTGGCAGGTGACTTTAATATTTCAACACTCCCCCTTAAAGTCAGCTGCTGGGTTGTTCATCATACCCAAGCATTCTCTTAGAAATTCAAATGTTTTCTGTCCCAAAGGTTTAGTTAAAATATCTGCATATTGTTCCTCTGTTTTACAATGTTGTAAAACAACTTCACCATTATTCACCAATTCTCTGATATAATGGTAGTTTGTGTCTATGTGCTTTGTTCTTTTATGAAACACATAATTCTTTGACAATGCAATAGCTGAGCTATTGTCACAATAAATCACAGTGCCCTTTACCTGTTCTTGACATAGACTTCTCAACATTCTTCTCATCCAAATTGCTTGACACGCTGCTGCTGTAGCTGCCACATATTCTGCCTCTGCTGTAGACAATGCTACAATAGGCTGTTTCTTAGAAGCCCATGAAATGGCTCCTGAAACCATATGAAAAATATAACCGGAAGTGCTCTTCCGATCATCTACACTTCCAGCCCAATCACTGTCAGTGTATCCAACCAATTCTGAATTTTTTGAAGTAGTATAAAAAATACCAAATCCCTTTGTTCCTTTCACATACCTCAGAATTCTCTTTGCTGCTTGCCAATGTGATTCTTTTGGCTTCTCCATAAACCTGGAAATTAAACTAACAGCATGCATAATATCTGGCCTAGTTGCAGTCAAATACATGAGGCTGCCAACTATGCTTTTATACAAACTTGGATCGAAATCCTTGCTGCTGTCATTCTTACTCAACTTCAATCCCATTACGGTGGGAGTAATTGCAGCTTTGCACTCCTGCATGTTGAATCTTTCCAAAATTTGATTCACATACTTTGCTTGAGAAATAAAAATTCCTTTCTCACCTTGCTCCACTTCTATTCCCAAGAAGTATCTTAACAAGCCCATGTCAGTCATTTCAAATTCATCTTTCATGACTGTTTTAAAATTTTCAACAAGGTAATCATCATTACCTGTAAAAATTAAATCATCAACATATAAGACAACAATTAATAACTTACCATCCTTTTCTTTGATGTAGAGGGTGGGTTCTCCCTCACACTTTTCAAATCCATTCTCCAATAGATAAGAATCTATTCTGTTGTACCATGCTCTTGGTGCTTGTTTCAGCCCATAAAGAGCTTTCTTCAATTTACAGACCTTATGCTCTTTGCCTTTCTTCTCATATCCAAGAGGCTGTTCCACATATACCTCTTCCATTAAAACTCCATTTAAAAATGCGGATTTTACATCCATTTGATATACTTTCCATCTATTTTGTGCTGCTATGGACAACACTGCTCTTACCGTCTCCATTCTTGCAACTGGTGCAAAAGTTTCTTCATAATCAATCCCTTGCTTTTGCTTATATCCTTTGACAACAAGTCTGGCCTTGTGTCTTTCTATTTTCCCTTCAACATTGCTTTTGGTTTTGTATACCCATTTAACTCCAATGACTTCTTTACCTTCTGGGAGATCAACCAACTCCCATGTTCTATTTTTCTCTATGGCTTTAATTTCATCATCCATAGCTTCTATCCATTTTCTGTCTTTAATAGCATATTCAAAATGAATAGGATCATCAACTTGACAATACAAAGCAAATAAGGAATTCATACCTTCGTTTGCTTCTCCTTGCTCATAGATTTCTCTAAGGCTTTTGAATCTTGTTCCTCTTTCACTTGGTGTAGCCGTGCTTGATGAAGCACTTAATTCTGCTCCTTGTGGTGTACTCGGTGAACCACTGCCACTTCTTCTCAAGGGTGTTCTCACTGCCGCTTGAGGCGTCCCTTGCTGGCCTTGCGCTGCTGGAGGTTGTGCAATGGATGGGTTATTAATCTCAACCACATCTACATCATCTTCATCATGAGATAAACAGTTTTTGACATTGACTGTTTTCTCAATGCTTCCATCCCACGCTTCTTCTTCAATGAATTGCACATCTCTGCTAATTACAAACTTCTTTGTGGATGGGTTATACAGTCTGTATCCTTTGGAATCTTCACAATATCCAAGGAAAATGCACTTCTCCCCCTTACTATCCAACTTCTTTCTCAATTTGTCTGGAATGTGTACATATGCTACACACCCAAAGATTCTCATGTGGGTGACTCCCTGTTTTCTGCCACTCCACGCTTCTTCTAGAACTTTGTTCATCACCGCTTTTGTGGGGCATCTATTCAAAATGTATACAGCACAGTTTGTTGCTTCTTCCCAATACTCATTCGGCAAGTGCTTTGCCTTTAGCATACTTCTCACCATCTCCATTATGGTTCGATTCTTCCTTTCAGCAACTCCATTATGTTGCGGCGTGTACCTGGTGGTAAACTGCTTGTGTATGCCGTTTTCTCTGCAAAAACGCAGAAATTCTTTTGATATGTATTCTCCTCCTCTGTCAGTTCTGAGGACTTTAATATACATTCCGCTTTGGTTTTCTACGAGAGCTTTAAATTGACGAAATTTCTGAAAGACTTCGCTTTTATATTTTAGAAAATAGACCCACACTTTTCGTGTGAAATCATCAATAAAAAGTCACATGTAATCGTCACTTTAAATGTATGTTGTTTTATCGTTTGCATAAATCGTAGTGAGCTAATATTATGTATACTAAAAAGGTATGTTTTTTATGACTAGCTCGTTATTTTTTAGTAGAATTTGTAAACCTTTTTGCATCATGAATTTGGAAAATAATAAAGAATTATAACAAACATGTAGAGTTATATGCATTCTAATCACGATAATTGTTATTTTTTCCTACAGGAAAAGGTGAAAATGAGGAGTTTCCGCTCCAAAGGAAAGGACAAAGACGAGATAATCGTTGTCCCTTCGAAGGGGAACCATTGCAAACAAGGCTACAGACCAAAGCAAATCATCCCGTGATAGTACCCACTTTTCGCGCAGAGAAGAAAAGAAAGACGAAGGATTAATAAGCATAATCCCTCAGGATCTTGATCCCAGGGATTGTCGCTTTATTTATCTTGTTATTTTGACATCTCCTCGCCCGTCACCTTTATATAAAGAGACAACACCGTTAGCTCGAGGGATACTTCTTATGTAATTCTTCGTTAAAATCAACTCGACGATTTAGGTCCGTTGAGAAATCGGTTCATTGGTACTTTGTTCATGCACAAACATAAGTTTACAGATTATCTCATTTTCATTCTGATTAATCCTATGGCGGTGTATCCTTGGAGGCGGGCGTCCGGCCCCGTGAGGACACTTGCTTCCGTACTTTACCACGATTTCATTTCTCGCGTGGTTTGTTTATCGTTATTTCCGCAATCGATATGCTTTATAAGTTGCTATTACATGCTCATAAGACATTAAATCATTAAGGTTTTTACGTATAGAATTGTATTGACTCGCATTATGTTATTGACCCTTTCGAGTTAATTGCATGTTATTAGTCTTAACCTAATATTCTGCATCGTTCCACATAGAGCTTTTATAATCGAACATTCGTGTCATAGATTCATTTGAAGTAGTGTTCTTCATAATTGTTGGATTCAGAAATAATGCCTATTTGGAAGCACAACAGATTCCTATTGATTAAGATTGATCGCATTATTATTCCGCATGTCATGCGTACATGATTTACTAGTGTTGTTCCATTAGTATGTTTTTACGGATTTTTCTCAAGAGTGAAAGATTGTTATTTGATTGCTAAGAGTGCATTTGGGTTAATAGATTAAGTTTGGTTACGACCGCGGGACTTAGTTGTTCGATGATTGTTCATCTCCATATTTGTTGAATTCAATCTTCTTTATTTATTTTTGTATTTTGTTATCTCATTGCTCCACGCACGCGCTCTGTTGTTTTGGTGTGAGACGATCTAAGGTTGCAGTGAGCTGTGACCACTGTTCAGCTCCTGCACCCGTGGTCTATGTCGACCCTTTCCACCGCCCAAAGGGATGTAAGTTGGCTCGCCGCCGAACCTCGACCGATAAGCTAGTTTTCCGAATGTGTGATTTATTCTTTTGCATAAATTTATTATGCGAACAACATCCATTTACTCTTGTATTTTTAAACACCGTACTACTAGTATTGTACCACAAGTGATAGCCCCTGCATCGACACTCTCTTTTTGGAATAACAAAACGTCCCGGATTGACATATTAATGTAGTAATTAGAGGTGAAAGAGACCCTTTCTTTTTACACTTCTCCACATTTTGGCGCTGCGTTGTCGGGGAAAGAGTGTAGCCATTTGTCTTTTTCGTATAGTGTACTTAAACTTAGGGAACAGCTTGGATTCTTAAAACGGAAGGTAAGAACCTACGTGCGTATACATGTAAAAGCTCGCCTCCACTCTCCGCTTTCCTAACAGATTTGTTTTTGCTTTGTTTGAACAGAATTCTAGTAGTTCATTCGAGCATGACTGCTGCAGTACGATTTTGTGAAGAGAATATCAAACCCATCCAAGCTCGAAAGCCACAAGGGTCGGTGACCCTCGGGCTTGACCACCTTCATAGATTTATAAATCTATAAGAAAACAAGAGTAATCTCAGCCCATCAAGAGGGCCCTGGTGAAAACATTTCTAAACAGCCTTTACTAGGCCTTCAGCCACAGATCACCATCTCGTAGCTTTGGCCGAGGGTGGCCAAATTCGAAGAGCAAGACTTTCAAGAAATCAAAATTTTACTTCCGCAACTATTGCAAGAAGGGAATTCCGTTAACTTTGGTAAGTGAGAAGGAGAATAAAGAAACCAAGGAACCAAAATTCCCTATCAAACAAATCAAATTAACAGACAGCCCATATGGGGAGTGTCGCGAAAATCACTGCTGGGCGGGATCCAATCTCTCCTCGTACATCCGGTATTCTCATTATTCCGTAGTATGGAAGGGCCACAGTTAAAACTATCCTCGTCAAAACCATTCCTCTCAACCTAGAATACCCTCCCAGATATCCCGCAAGGTTATTGGCATATTCATCCCATGGCTCGTAACCCAACAAAATGCTCAAACCCCACATTACAATATCCTATAGGATTCTCCGCAAAGAAATGCAATCATGAAAGCTATCCCTCAAAGATATCCCTGTTATTTCACGGCCCCACATCAGAAGATCCGTACGTGCATTTTTATTTGAATTCGAGCGGGCAGTGGTGGGTATGATTACACCACCGATCCCCGTAAATTGAAATTATTTCTCTACATTAAAAGGGGCTACTTAAGATGGTTTGCGGGATTAGGTGGCTAAATATCAACAATTGGGATCAAATGAAAGAATCTTCTTCAAAAAACATTAAGATTATCGTAGGTCTAGAGAATTAAAAGACGAACATTCTAAAATGATGCTCGTACCGAATTAAATACCGAGGAAGGTGAATGCCGTGATAACTACAAAGATCTCCTTATGCATCGCTACCTTTTACTCGATAATGTGTTAAAACCGTACGATTACAATGAAGGAACAATGGATTGAAACACGAAAAATCATGGGAAAAGGGGATATTTATCAAGAGAATTTTGCCGACATCATTGATTTATGTACTGTGAGTTCAGATACAAAGACAGAAGAATAAAACTGCTAATATGATCAAGCCTAAAGAGATAACAACATCAACAGTATGAAAATATGTTAAAATTGCAAACTTATTAGAAAATTTCTGCAACCATTATTCTCAGAGAATAACTTATATAACCTGATATTGTGCAAAGCAAGCCATATGCATGGAGGCACAAAGATGGCGATTCTTCGCCCCCGATGCGTGTGCACAGACACACAAGTAATGTCCACCTGACAAAGCCCAAACATGCCTATCCGGACAAAAGATCACCTGCCAAGAGAGCCTCTCTATCTCCCGGATTGTGCGGGTATATGGCTGGTGAAGAAGAACCGTAATCGGTGTATTCGATTTCAATCAGCTGGTCGCTGGGGCAAGTGCCTGTAGACAATCTCGGGTATGTTTCTCGTGACCAACTCTTTTTTTCAACCTCCACAAGATAATACCACAACAACATGGTGTGGCAAAACTGACCCCAACCCCTATTTTCAAACTCGGTCACCACAATCGTTTCTTCAAACCCAAGGTCGATTCAAGATAAGCCAATTCGTTGGTCAGAATTTTTCCTTACACTCCACCATATTGGAAAAATGCCTCCATATCCTTCACAATGGACTCTCTTACCACAAAGTTCCACCGCGTACAAGTCACAAAGATCGATGTGACCACCAAATTCGAACTATTCCGCTCCCTCAACCTACTCTGCCAGCTTCACAACAAAATCCTCACAACAACCCGAGACCGCAACTCCAACCAACCCCATCCAATTCAAAATGGTATTGCATCGGTCCAATCTATCCAAACTATAGAATTACTGCAACAGACCGACTCGAGGGAGTGCAATGATCTTCAGTTAAGATCTAGACGTAGAATTAGAAATCGAGGGAGATAAAACAAATGATATTGAAGATCAACAGGACAACAGAAGATTAAATGCAGTAAACAAGAGGATGTAAATAAGCAAAACACTCATAATCAAGCAACCACATCCTCTCCTCCGTCTTAACGATGAATAATTTCTAACGACACAATATCCCCGATCATATTCGGGAGAATTACAAAAATCGTATAAAAATCCCATTCCCCAAAGCCATTCACATGACTCCTTTACATACGAAAACTATCAAATATTGCATAAAGAAACCAAGTTATATCATAAATAAACAAGAGTCCAAGTAGCTCGTACTTTATCCCACTTATTATCCGGGTGAAACACCCTATCAGTCACATAGCACCTTATGAAATCCAATTATAACGTTCAAATTTAAGGTCGACCCCGTTCAATGCTCGTTAGTTGATTCAGGAGCCGCAATTAATATTTTAACAACCACTACTTGCCAAAATTCGTATTATGACCAAGAGAACCCACCCTCACTTTGTTAGAGTTGGCTGACCGATCCGTGGCCAGACTGCAGGGCCCCACAAGATGTCATGGTCTTCAAGTGATTCCTCGGGAGAACCAAACCGACTTCGATAATTAATCCAAAACCCGACTTGATGGACACCCGCTGAACGCAGGAGACCTTGGTTTCGTTCGCCGATGCTCATCAGCTCGCCGAGGAACATGACCATAACCGTGAGGACCTGAAATAGCGGAATTTAGTCCTATATCTCCAGCCGTAGCCAAGTGTCACAATAATCAAAACTAATAAGCACCATGTATCATGTACTGCACG
The DNA here is from genome assembly GCA_034641835.2 of Pinus albicaulis. Taxonomy (NCBI): domain Eukaryota; kingdom Viridiplantae; phylum Streptophyta; class Pinopsida; order Pinales; family Pinaceae; genus Pinus; species Pinus albicaulis. The sequence goes on from JAXQQM020085355.1 coordinate 8,556, forward strand.
ATAACATCGTATCCTCCATTAACTATACAAGAGGAACTTGATTTAAAGACTAAAACAGAAAGATGATGCTGAAGAATAATCTTCAGTTAGTCAAACCGAACCTTATTATTACATGATAGAAGCTATTGATAAATGAACGGAGAAGATCCTCTCAAAGACGTGCATGACCAAACGATACTTGTTACTTCCGTTGCAAATAGTAAAATCGTAATTACACCTAGAAAACTTTAAACATCAATGCCAATCTCACGCCCGAACAAGAACAAAGCTCATCCATCCGTTAACAAAATATCAAGAAGCATTTATGATTACCTCGATATGAAAGGAATCATCCCCAATTATGTACACACCACATTTATATAGAAAAAGATGCTGCACCGCAAGGCCACCCGTGAAAGGAGACCAGAATCTCTCACTAAAGGATGGGTATTTAACTTCGTAAACTTTTAGATGTCAATTTTATCTATCCTATTTTCGATAGCAATGGGTTCCCCTCCGTCAGGCTGTACCAAAAAAGAATGAAAAGTGGAGAACTTGATTATAGGGAACTAAAAAAGCAACACAGAAAGATCATTTTCCTCCCATTCAGACCAAGTATTAGATACTTTACAGAAAGAAATTATTTTTCTTTCCTGATGGCTTCATGATACAATCGTATTCGTATTGGCCCCGAAGACCGTAGATAAAACTACATTTACTTGTCCTTGGGGAACATTTGCCTATCGAGTCTTGAATTTTTGGGCTTATGCGACGTTTCGCCACATTCCAAAGGGCTATCCTAGCATTTTTTACATTTAATAAATGATGGACTTGAAGTTTACATGGATGATTCGTACACCATATGGAGATGATTTTGATCCAACACTAGATACCCTAGAAAGCCCACAATCGCATTACCACTGTGCTTTGCTTTAAGCCACGAAAAATGTTTCATGATGATGACCGATGATCATCCTAGGACATTATGTTTCAAAGCACGCATTTTCCAGACCCGCCAAAATCCAAATACTTTTTCTCATTCCCACTCCTACTACTCAAACAAGAGGTACGGCAGCCTTTCTTGATTTTCTCTCGTTATTATAGCATTTCATTTATAGAACATTATTCGCACATTGTCGCTCCTCTATATGCACTAATCGGTAACGTTGATTTTCTTTTTGGACAATAAATGTGACCGTAATATGATTTAAAGAAGTTTCGTATCCGCGCCCCCGTTCTTCGAGGACCAAATCGGGGACTTACCGTTCCGGTATATCATCTCGACGTCTCGTATACGCCCATTGCTACTCTCGGGTAGGAAGAGGATAAAACCATATGCTATCTATTACATCAACAAAAATTTATCCTCACTAATTAAATTACACCCATATCGAAAGAATTCCTAGTTGTAATACATGATGTCAACAATAAGTTTAGACATTATGTTACAGCGTTATCCTTATTCGTATACGTATCAGCTCGCCATAAAATATTTAGCAAAGGTCCGTCACGAATGCCGCAGTAACCAGATGGTTGATTTTATCACAGAATTCGACATCACAATCATGATCTACCGCAAAGAAACCCTATAGCCGATTTTCTTCGAGGATACCAAAACCAATCACAGCATAGCTGAAGATCAATTTTTGGGATGAAAACGGTATTTGTCGCCGTTCAAAACACCCCTCGGTATGCCGATGTTGCCACCAGCCCGAAAGAGGGTAAACCACCAAAACACTTAACCCCTAATGAGCGCAAGCAAGATTGTTCGTAAGAGTGCTCGATTCTCGTGGACTGGGGGCCAGTTTGTTTCCACACAAAGTGCAGGCGACGGGGGCATGTGTTCGTAGAAGATGAAAATCTTTGACATCCCAAAAGCCTCGTCACAATGGACCGTGTGTGACACTTCACGAGCGTAGAACCGGACATAAAGCACCGTACAGGATACTCACTACGATTTTCAAAGATGCAAAGAAATTTGTCTGCTTCCTCGTGATGCCAGCGTAGCAGACGACTCCGGTCAAGCCGATGATGATGCCTCCGAAACCACAATAGTCATCGAACCATTCGAGCGATGGGCTCGACATTTCGTTGGACCCATCAACCCATCATCAAACATGAAAGACATATCTTGCAGCGAATATGTCACCAAATGGGTCGAGGCAGTACACGGCTAAGAGCCACAAGAGGACCTTGCTTCGTTGCGCTCTTGTTCCATCTATTTGTACTATGGCCTTCAAGGAAATAATTACGATGATGACCACAATTTGTCGGGAATAGATTAGCCGCAACACTCAACAATTATCACGCTTCCGAAGATAAAATCACTACTCCATACTTCACCTACAAGCGAACAAGTAGAAAGTAGCAAGATACAGAACTCAATCCTAACAAAACCACGATGTCATGTCACATAGTGATTGGGCTACCCGACTACCCTAAGCACTCCACTATAAAACAACATGGAGTACACCCACATCACCTTATCAATTAGTTTTTGGAAAATGCCCCCATTTTTCCATAGAATTAAATCCAAAACATTACGGACAGCACAAGAAGTTACCAGATCTAAATTTAGCACAAAATCAATCGACTACAAAACAGAGACTAAATGGGCAACTGGGATGAAATTAGGCCTTCGTACTACAAAATATAGCATTGATTCAAATAAAGCAACAGAGTTAAATGGCATGATGCGCTCATCAAAAACAAAGTCTTCACGAAGGAGACCGGGCTCACAGTGGCGACCTCGGTTTCAGACTTCCCCCGGGAAACTTCGTACTCGATGGTTGGGACCATACGAAATCCAAGGTGCATGACAACCCGAACTTTACTCCACTACTATCGACGTTCGTATATCAAGTGCATTCAAAGTAAATGGCCACCGAGTTCGTCTCATCGAAACCACTCACCCCGGGAATCTCGCTAGCAACACGATGACCAGATTTTAGGAGAAGACGAAATCTTCTCCGTAATTCATTATGAATTTCATTTTTTACAATTTGTACATAAGTTCTTGTCTTTGAGTCGTTTCGTAACATATGTTTGAACTAAATGTTTTCTTCTTTGTTATTTTTTTATTGCTTCTTTCTTTCAAAATTTCCATTTTTGCCGTCTGTCATTAAAAAAATGGCACTTGCGTGTTTTTTTCTGCGTCGTTGGTTTGTTTTCACTTTGTCGTTTCTTTTCAAAGGAACATTCTGATTCGCCGTTCCTTTTCCAAAGGAACGGCATTTTTGCGTTTTTTGTTGTTCTTTTCTCCAAAGGAACAACATTTTTTAACACATCGTTCCTTTTTTTCAAAGAAACAAACATTCTTTTGTTGTTGTTGTTCTTTTTTCAAAGGAACGGAATTTTGAGTGTTTTTAATAGTATTTTTATTTTTGATGTCTTTTCAAAGGAACGGCATTTGCATTTTTGCATCCATTTTATTCAATGTTGTTTCTTTTTCAAAAGGAACACCACTAGCATACTTTTGCTCTCCTTGTGAAACAACTTATTCTCATTACATCTAAATTGAGGATGCTTCTCGCCCATATTCTTCTTAAGTCTTTAAGATATGGTGTATGTACTTGTGCAATGAAGAGGAATCACGACAACATACCGAAATCCGCAAACCATAAATCGTTATATTTACAAGGCTCTCGCATTAGTAAGAGGACAAAAGGAAGGACATTTATTTCTTATCTTTTTGCTGTCATTGTTTTACTAATTTTGCCCCGATCGTTATTCGTCGATCCCTTTAACCCTCTTTGATTATTATTTTTCAGGAATAAGAGCAAAGGGTCGCACTTATTGAGATGATGAAGACTTCTTCCACCATTCCTACTCTTAACAGAGTGTCGAACCACCCTTTGTGTATAAACAAGGAAAAGTACTCTATGAAAAAGAAAAACATGTGAACAAGATATGTGAGATGTTAAATGCAAGATAGGGGGTCTCATCAAGAGCCACCCTACCATGATCATGAGGATGGAAGTGAAGTGGCATTCCCACTATGGCCACCACACCGTGATGGTCCAAAAGGTATATCAAATAATTCTAAACTCGAACAGGAGGTCTCATCACGCAGCCGCCGCCCACTTTTCACTCCTTCCTCGTGAATGGCATTAACATGGTTAACCTGTCAACCAAGCCGCATAATGGTCTACACTGACATAACAACATTCCTAAGTACATACAAATGATCATGGTTCCAAGGGTGAAAAAACAACTCGTCAAGGTTACTACCCGTCAGCAACAGCACCGTTAATGGTATTGTCACTCGCTACACCAATGGCAAGATACGAACATTTTTGTTTCCTTAGTATCCTAGGAACTAATCATATATTATTTCTCACATTTATACATCGCATGAACACTTATTACCACCAATCATGGCAAAGGAAGTGACAATGACCACTTGAGACGGCAAGTACGACATGTCCTACCCACCCACCTCTGTTATCATAACACAAAACAGCCTCTTACGTAATACGCGATCAACTCTCCGCCTCGATTTCGGTAATTCGTTGTCTTTCTAAACATGGCATAATTCCATATGCTGTCTTTTCTCGACTCGGTTGCGCATCGGCTGTCGCTTCCTATTTGACCCGTATAGCCTATCACATTACGGGGGATAAGACCATTATTCCTCGAATTACGTGTCACCACTATTCGTGAAAGATAGTGTATCACGATGGTGCTACGAACGGCATGGCATTTTCATTTTTAACAAGTTTCTCGCTCGCGAACGCTCGTTGCATTGTGCACATCTCCGTGTTTTTTTTTTCTTGAAATATTGCGATTATCACCCTCTCCGTGTTTCGAAACAGCGCACAAGCAAATGTCGTTCCATTGGAGAACCATAAAGAAACCATGGGAGGAAGGCGGGCAATTCGCTAACCTCGTGCTGACAATCTCCGCCGCTGCCCGAGATCCGGAAAGACAGATGGTCGAATTATCTCGCCGCCCAGGAGTTCGAACAAAGCATAGGGCGTGAATTTTTGCGCAACTCCGGGCAGGATACCCACCTGCCAAAGAAGGGAAGCCACAGCGGCCGCCCTACCACACCGTAAGGCCAGACTACCAGCCCACCTATTCAAGATGTGGACATTAAAGAAGGAAGATGACAGACCACCGCATCAAGGCTTAGTGCTCGACAATTAAGGGGAAGGGAGTTCTTACGCAACCCAGGAGAACTCCCCGGACGGAATTAGCAAGAGACAACATGTAGCCACATCACTCGCGAGATAAGATGGTACACCTACCACATCTTAAACTCTTAGTCGTTTTAAAGAAGAAATGCTCTCGTAAATCTATCTCGCACTCGAATTCATTACCTACGATGTCGCACGGGCAGTTAAAAAGCATAGCATGTAGAGTCACCGTTAGTCACCATGGGTTAATACGATTAATAGTTATATTATAGCCTCATCCAAAGAAGCAGAGTAAATCGGGAAGAGCTGATTGTAATGATTGAGGGGGGATTATTAATATTTTATCTAACCATGATATTTTATCTAGTCATAGTCTCACCTTGATTATTGGTTTATTAATATTTTATCTAATCATGATATCAAGTGTGCTGACGACAGAAATGGCAGGAAAGAAGGATGACTTGAGAAAAGGAAATTTCAAGTTTAACATTGTGGAAGATAAAGAGTTGTTAGTCCATGCAGGTTTAGTAGCCTAATTGCACAATGATCCCCCCAAGGGAAACAAATTAATACAAAGACAGATTGATGATTTCTGCGGGTAAATGAAAATCATTTAATTTGATCGTATATTTGCAGCTAGTTATGTTTGTTTAAGATTATTTTTATATGTAAATTTTATGACAATGGTCAAGGGATGGATTCCCTTATAACCATTGAGTGAGGGTGATAACCTTCATGAGCGCTTTTTAATAAATAAATTAAACGCTTGTCGGTTTTCACTTACGGGAAATTTCCAGGTGGTATACTGTATCTAATGATGTGATTGTTCATTGTGTCATTTTAATGATGTTAATTTATTTCATGATGTGATTTTATATTATCAATTAGGTGATTTACTAATTGATTTAAATGATCATGGGATCGATGAATATTATGGGCAGAAAATTGCCACAATATGCTACCACAAGGAAATATGGTCGCGGTAATCAATTATTATTTTTACTAAATATTTTCTTATGTGATGATGATGGTTAATTGTGGTTGGGTCGCATAAATATAAAAAGTAATTTATAGTTACATATCTGCAGTTTCGAGAAATTTTTCAACTCTAAGAGTTTTTTCACAAATATTTGTGGCATGTTGGCAAATGTTTATACTACTCAGAATATACCCCGCAACTCCTTTAGAGAAAATGCATGGATATTAGGACTTTTTTCAACATTTATGAACAAAAATTCCAAATTTATTTATATTTCTGCACAAATTTACATTTAAATACTCATTACTATCACTTAGAGAAATATTTAGCGAAAAATCATAGTGATATATTAACCATTAATTGTTTTTTAGCTGTATATTAATCAAATTTCGCTATAACTATGCATCGATCCCATGATCATTTTAACCTAATTAGTAGATCACCTAATTGATAATATCAACGTCATATCATGAAAGAAATTAACATCATCAAAACGACACAATTAACAATCACACAACAGACACCGATATACCTTCGGAAACCCCGTAGGTGAAAACCGTAAATTAGTTTAATTTTATTATTAAACGCTCGTGATATTACCCTCATTCAATGGTTATAATGAGTCCATCCCTTTACCATTGTCATAAAATTTACATATAAAAATAATCTTAAATCTAAATATGTCTAGCTATAAGTTATTACAATCACTATGATACCATTTACCCACGAATCATCAACTTCGCCCTTGTATTCGTACCCGTTTTTCAAGATTCATTTGCCATTGAACGTCAAACCTCGTACAGACCAACAACTCTTTATCTTCCAATAACACAAACTTGAAATTTTTCGAAGTCATCCTTCTTTCCTCATTTCTATTGCCGCACACTTGAATACACGCGGATAAAATATTAATAAATCAATAATCAATCTCTATTTGTGACATCAAATAAATATTTGTATGCATTTATAAAACATAACCACATTGACATTAGTTTTTATTTAACATCATTTCAGTTACTACAGTAACAATTAAAACTAATATCAAGCATCCTCTTTCCACCAAACACTAATAAAATCTTGCATGTACCTTTCCCTATTATTTCCAAAAGAAAAGCTAACATACTATATAATAATATCATAGTATGTAAATGGCATAACAATATTTTCAAGATAACTCTCCAACAAGCAATTTCTCTTTTTGCTCATCGTATGTTTTCTTTTCAATATGGATTATGTAACAGATGTTATACTTACGCATGTGAATACATGTTATTTTCCAAACATATTTTTCACCCAAGATCTATTCATAATACACACAGACAATAATGCTAACTTATTTCAACAAAGTTAATAATAAGTTATAGTTTTGCATGCAATAACATATCTTTATTCTTCCCGCATGTAAAACATATATTTCTTTCAAATAAAACAATAAATATTTACAGAAAAATAAACACATTTCTTTTCCATAACAACCACAATACAATTTATCATTTCATGCATGAAAAGTGACATTTCCCTCCTATCCAAAAGATATAACCAATAACTACATAATATTTTGAAGATAAAGTCAATACTATAGCTAATCCCTTTAGGTTGGACAAATACATATTATTTTTCCCAAAGAAGGCTAACACAATAAATATTATGAAGGATTGTGACTTTCCTTTTTCCCTAGAAATCTAATACTCAAAAATATATTTTTCCATGCATGCAAGCATATGATGTTTCCTTAAATAATCTTACATAATAAAGCATGTGACGCTCTTTTTCCTCTCTACGAATCTAATCCAATAATGCACACAAGGATATATTTTTATCTTTCTATTCATTTTGAAGAGTTTTAACATGGTCAATTATTTTCGTACACAATTATGCAATGTTCCAAATGGAAAAATAGCTCAAATAGGAATATCCTTGTTATCTTACCATGGAATCACAACATGAATTAAATTGACTTTAAACTGTGAGAGGATCGTGTGGCATTTACTAGATGCATCACCTTCACAAGGAAGGGTGAAATCCGCAGGCTTCGGCCCATTCCGTACTCCGTCTATAGAAGAATGGTGGAACACATCAAGTGTGGGAATGACACACTCATATTGTTTTCTGCTCTTAGGAAATTCCAGATCTATAGATCTAAAACAATGGACCCAAAAGAGAAGTAAAACCAACCAAGTGAAGCAATCCACTCGTAGCAACTGCACAGGCTCAAGGAGACATCGTATAAGCAAGCCATGAAAATAATGTAGAGTGTACGGGTTCCCTTATTTTAGGTCGTGTCGTACCGTTGAAAAGTTTCAGCAAAAATAAATGAGTTCAGAGTGTTTTCCAATGGGGACCTCCCACAATCAACACTAGCTGAAAATGACCCAAAGGAGCGAGTTGGTACAGAGAAACCGTTCCTTAGAAATGGCCAGGTCACTGAAGACACCAGAACCTTCAGCCATTAGACCTGCGAATAGTATGGCATCAAGAAATCATATCTATAACTGGAAGTTCCTTTGTAGAAGCAATGGATTTACTGAAGCGAAGAGCAAGAATCTCAAAAAGAACTAGTTTAAACAATTGGAAAAGTCAACAGAAGACTTCGACAACATTTTATATGAAAAAGAGCTTCGTATGACGTAGGTTAATATTCAGATTTACAACTGATATATACGAAACATCAGATCCATGTACCAACCTGGAACTACTCAGCTCTCTAAACAAGATCTCCCTCGGGTTTATCAAAATAATGCATAAACAAGTGTAGACCAATGAATACACCCAAATTTTATATTTTCTAAATAACGAATTGCCGCATAATCATGGTCCACATGTGCAAAACATATTTTCTAAAATGATACATACCATCTCTTTACGTACGCTTGAAATACCTTCTTCCTCTTCCTTGGCTCCATTCTCCATGTATTCTCCCATTTCTCTTTCTATTTCTCTCATGATTATAATTAATTAAAATGGAATAGATTTTACATCATAAAAGCGATTCTAACTTTTTTCTAAATCATAAAAGAATTCCATCTTTTTCTAATTCCAAAGCATTTGAAGCTTTTCTAAATCCTAAAGTATTCCAGCTTTTCTAAATCCAAAGTATTCCAGCCTTTTTCTAAATCATAAAAGAATTCCATCTTTTTCTAAATCATAAAAGTATTCCATTTTTCCTAACTCACAAAAGCAATCCATAAATCTCTCATGTGCTTTTATTTTTAAAGGTATCTTTTTTTCCTTATGAGAAAAAATATCACTTATCCATACTTTTCCAAATCTATTAATAATTATTTTAAAACTCATAAAATATACCAACTTGGAAATATAATTTATTTGCTGTATAACTTAAATTATTCTAAATAAAATAATTAAGAAATAATTCTTCCAATACTCTTATAATCAACAATTATGCAAGAATATTCTTCTTATTTAATATCAATATAATAATTAATAATATTTAATTATTTAATAACCCTCATTTTATGAGAGTTTTTATGGTGGCCAGGCAAGGGATATTACAAACTCTCTAAAGAGAACATCGTCCTTGATGTTCTTCTCTTTGTTGGAACATTAACTTTGCACTTTGTATTTCCAATTATTTAGGAAATGTAAAATAATACTTAAGTCATAATACTTTTCACAAAAACTCAAGGAGAACTTAGCCCTTTAATCATGTAACACCTCTAAGTTCTATGCTTTTCAAATAAGACATTTGAACATAAATCCAAAGCGGGTAGTGGACCCCAATGACAATTATTTTGGGATAACATTATTTAGTTTATGAAAACAACAAAATATTGTGTATGCACTATGACCAGATGAGAAAGTGAGATCACATGCCTAATCCATGAGGATGGAAAAGGAAAAAGACTTTCCCAAAATCTTTCAAAAATCTTAAAGAAATTGTTTCTAATTGATTTGAGGAAAATCTAAATTTCCCCAATGAAGAGGAGTAGTTGGGAAGAGGTGAGAAAAAGCTGAAAATGAGAAAAGCTTAAAACAGCTTTAAAGAGTCCCAAACAAGCTAGGCTAAACAAGAATAAAAGCATCCCGAAATTTCGGACGCAGAATTGGAAACAAGTCAGAAAGCATATGCTTAACAGCTACCTACCGTATTGAAGTTAGTCCGTTCTTGGAGGATCTCGTACCGGGGTGAGTTCTCGAGAGATAAATGAACCCTAAGGTTGGGAGGATCAAGTCATAGTAGAGGTGTGCATGCATAAATTTGGAGATTTCTAAGTCCGTATTAAAATATATCCTCGTTTATGAAATTCGATGTTATGGTTCATTATGCACCATGAATTGTGATGTTATGGTTCATTATGCAATTTATGAATTGTTATACATAGCATTGTGCAAATGTTAGATTGATTAATGGTTCAAAGGACTCTGCAATTTTGTAAACTAACAGGTTTGATAGCAGGACAAATGGTTGGGTGTAGGGATGAGTACCTTGTAGTAATGAGGTTAGAGATGATAAGATCAATCGAACAACAAATATAATAACTATGTATAGGTATAGCTTGCTATTTTTAAAAGGAATATTTAATTTCTGTGTATAAACAATAGTATTTGTTAACAAAACAAACATCAGATAACAAGTACCAAACAACAAAACTGTACTACAACAACATCGATGGCATGAATTCTTCCGTAACCAATACAATGGGTAAAAGTAGGAAACAAACAACCCTCGAAGATACAGACAGGTTCAGAGTGTCGCGTCGTGGTCTGGCGTGCAAAGAAATCGTAAAATTACCTTAATTATTCTATTAAATGGGTGTAAACACATGAAAGTAAGCGAATCAACTAAGGACGCAGATCTAACACTAGAATTCTGTACCATCCATACCGTATCTTCACTTCCATTTGATTGAATCAAGAGGATCTGCTTCTAGTTTTCCCATGGAACAGCTTGAATCTGAGCAACAAAGTATCACCAGCGATGTCAGAGAAATAAGGGGGAACCTATCGACTACCTAGTGTGTCAAAAGGTTTGTGTGAGGTAGACATTGTATACATATGTAAAAGTATAAAATGAACAAGAAAGCATCCTAGAACACCGTCCATATAAACTGCTAAAAGAAGGAGAAATGGAGTGTTAGCTTTGCAGAGACATGCGAGGATGCACACATCTATACCTCGTATGCCGCAACTTTAACATGTTGAAAATTTTATAAGGCCTTAAATCGGAAAGTTAAGAGGAAGGGCCTAGAAACCATTCAGAGTTGGACAAAACCACAAGAAAAACTCGAGAAATACAATATATATATAGATATATAAATTACTAGATGGACCGTAAAGAGGGGAGGTTTACGTGTGTCTTTCATGTAAATTTCATATTCGATGCATTGCCATAATTTAAAATAATTTAAACCTTAGACAACAATTCTAATATGTAAGTGATTCAAGATAAACTATCAATGTTATCCATGACAAAGCAAGAATATCCGAGTTATGTTATAGGTGTAAAGTTGTCCAAGACGGACAAATGGTACTCTGTGAGCACAAGTTCAAAAAGTTGGGCAAAGACATGTGCCTGCGAAATAGCACAAACTCATATAACGATAAATATTAAAAATATTACTTCAAGTATACAAATATTCCTAAGATATACTTTCGAAAGACAAATACCATCTTCGGCAGAATTTAGCCAAAATGTTTCACAGACCGTAACTATAATAACCTTAAACTCTAAACTGTGGTTTAAATCCTGAGTTACTTAGCCTATAGATGATTAATTTTTGCCGTTCTTTGTGACAAAAAAAAAAAAAAAAGACATATGCTTATGGGTATGATAGCGAAACATTATAGTAATTAAAGTGATATGGTACCAACTAAAAGAGGAAAGTGAGATGTTAGTATATGATCTTTGAAATGGTGCTAGAAAAATAAAATTTTACTTTATATGATGTTGATAACCATTATATGGATATATATTGACATTCCAAACCTATTCTCACCCTTGAAAATAAAATATCATAGTAAAGACTCGAATCGAAAATTAAGGTCTCCTAGCCAAGCTCGTTTGAATACATAGAGGTGTACCTCAAAAGAAAAAGAGAATTTACAGTATGACCTAGAAACGTATTTTGAAATATTAACATATTATACCACAAAATAAACCTACATTCTAGAAGAGTCAGGCAGATTTGTACACAAGGTAGAGCATGATATTTTAGTTTTACCATACCCCTTGAATTACAAGGATTAGGCAAGAGAGTTAATTTATGCTTAACGTATATTGAAATTTAAATACTCATATATATACAATTCTAGCAATGAAAGATTTAATATATATCAACAAATTTCGAGATCATGTACTATTCGGTCTCGTTACTTTTTAACCTCTATCACTAACGAGTCGGTGAGACAGTATATGAACTTTATATGTCCTAAAGGACGATATAAAAATGCCAATCCTATGGTTAAACACATACTAAACAGAAAATAAATGTATAAACCGTGAACAAATAGCATGCCAAAAAGGAGACACAAAACGCAACAACAATTCAACATACGATGTCTATAGTTAATGAAATGAACACACAGCAACCTAAATTCCATGAGAAGACACTAAAACGAACGTCTTTTGAATTATGTAGACAACTTTGGGAATTTTACGTTATAAACTCATTGCCACAATAATATTCTATCGTTAAATAAAATGAATAGAAGCGAAATATCAACGCAGGACATGATGCGGAAACAATAATTTTAGCATAATTATTAAATAAAGGTGGACATACTTTCTCAATATAACAATAATTCGTCGAGATAGTTTATCTCATGGAAGCCAACATATTAACCCGTTATCATGTATTAGCGCCTGCATAAAATAGATGGATTTCTTGATATGCCACGATATCACATGCTAAAATCAGGTACCGAACTTCAACTTACTCTGCGCGCCTTAAAGAAGTATTATTAGTATCATACCTACATGATCGCTGCAGCAACTGTTTTTAGTATAAAAGGACATTAGACGAAGAACTCGATTCATTCGTCATCTTCTCGAAATGTAGTTCAAATGAACTCAAAATTGCGGGTAGCCTCGATCATTTAAGTCCTTCCGGGCCAAGGTATTTATAAGCTACCTCTTACCACTTTAATATCACCGAAATAAAGTTTTAGTGAATGGTAGGAAATTTTATGGAATATAACCGTAACCGAAAGAAAGTCAAGTTGAATTAGCATAATAGACAAACATCTAGACCGAATAGGTAGAATAAGAACAATAAAACCCTACATAATCCCATTCATGAACAAGACAGAGGAAATGGATTTACCTCATGACCGCGCGCCCGCCGATCAACATTCGCCGCAGTGGGGACGGACTCCCAACCCGTTAAGCCGAAACCGAAACCCTAACGCGCCCCGTTAAAAACAACGATATGCGTCCGAAGACGAGCTTCGTTAGTAAAGCCACAAAACAAAATTTATTAGACAGAAAGACAAGACAGACATATTCTACAAAAATAGGAGGCGAGTCTTAGACAAGCACAGTTGTAGAGACTATCCTACTATGCCGCTGAAACTTGAAACTCAAGACTCGAAACAATGAATAAGGAATACGAGCAGTTGATGAGGTTCGGGGCAGAGGAATACTAATAAGGAAAACAAACCAAGACGAGATATTCACCCATCGTGGAGATCCCGCTTGCTGATTTGCTCAGCAGTCGAGCCTGGTCAACCCCTAAGGGGATTGTGTTAGCATTGAGCCACCGTAGCACTCCTTTCCTGCAAATAATATTATTTTAATCCTATGCAGACGAGGCGGGCGTCGTTGTGCTCCTGAGAGCGTTCATCGAAGACACCTTCCTTTTTTGTCTTTCTCCACCGTATAACCATGCTCAGACAAAACAGTCCGGTGTGACAAATCGACAGACACCCACTCTGACCGACCACGCCCACCGAAAACTCGACACCCGCGCCTGCGGGGAGCACGCCATACGGTGGTGCCTGTGAACCGTCCTCTCGCAACAAAAGAACGAAACCGAAGATCGTTAGCCTCGCGATATGGGCGACGCCAGCATGCAGCATGTGGGTGCCGCTAGGCTCGGGATCGAACCGTGTCATATGAAGTGGCAAGGTTTTAGAACCACTGCAGAATCCATCGGCGGCCGAATGGCCAATACCGCAGCGGACAGTAGTAGACTCTTACAGAACGAAATGGTAAACGTGTTATGTAGGGTTATCGTGTAAATTGGCATATGATACATTCCAAGCTATTTCCCTTATAGAACATGCACACCCCAGAGACACGCAAGGATCAAATCGAAACACATTAAGCACTAATTAATTTAATACATGGTGGCGCTTTTCCCACTAATTGGTACCAAAGGCCCTGGGACTTATATCGATCATAGATAAACATAGGGGTTTTATGTATATATCTACATACATGCTCCTTTCGAAAATTTCCCCAATGTTACATAATAATATTGTCTAGTACCAAAGGGGTTCGTAAAATAAATACGATATAGCAATATAGGAGCTATATAGTATAGACACATAGGTCATTAAATTTATCTGCTGTGTATTTGTATGGAAGTAAGATATGTATTTTATAAACATAACTGAATATGTATTTATAACCTGAAAGCCAGAAAGTACTACTAGTAAGAGAAAGGAATTATGAGTCTTTCCCAGAAAATAAAATAAAAAATTTCCTAACTGAGGTGGGACAATGGAATCATCATGCCTGGAAATTTTGAAAATCTACCAAAGCCACACAAGAATTTAGAAGAAAGATGTAAACAAACACAAAAAACAAAATCTAAATCGTCCGAACTCCGCCTGCTCGGATTCAATAGGGGAGAATTCCCTTTTACAATGTTAAATGTTTATGCTGCTTGGAGTTAATAAAACAAGCAAAGAAACCAAAACAGACACAGAAGAACTAGCAATGAAGGGATTAGAACACAAATCAATAAAGCACTGCAAATTATTGGTTGATTAATTTGCTGAGGTATATTCTGCTGTTTAAGCAAGTTTCAATACTTTGAATATAAGAATGAGCATTTAACATAAAATAAATTGAGATTATTAATAAAATTATTGATTTTACTTTGCTAATGGATTCATATATAGTCCCAAAAGGGGAGTTTAATATTTTCAGCAAAGCACATATATACATATTTTTAATAAAGGAGAATTTAAATAGTCTAAAACTTATATATATATATATACCCTAGTGTTACATGATGTGTATAATATAGAAGAAAATGGGAGGATAAGACAAACATATGCTTAACTATCGCTTAGTTAAACTTGGGAGACCTGTTAATGATAAACAGACTTCAAATGATAAAACCAAATTATTTAACGTTGATCGTATATGATGAACATATCTACTTAAAAAGATTTCATATGTCCATTATATACATAAATTTACCCCTTTAGACTATATTATAATCATATTACGCAATATTATACATATCCCTATTACCTTGGCTGTACTGAATATTGCTAAATGATTTTGGTATCATGAGTTTAAAAAGTGGTATTTATTTTATATGTTAGGTGATTCTAATTAAAGTAGACTTGAAAGCTTAAATTAAAAGTGGTGAGTTTAAATTGTAAAGTTAATCTAGTGAAATAATTTTAGAAGAAGTGTATTTTATATAGGGTGGACTTTATATATATGTATGGATATATATATATATATATATATATATATATATATATATATATATATGGTGTGTGGTTCTGTATATATGTATGTGATTATATTTATATATGTAGATTATATATATACATGATGGAGTTTATATTATATATATATATATTGAGGATTATATATATAGAGTGGTTCTATATATATATATATGAAAAAGAGGAGGACGAATGTAGATGAATATCATATTCATATAACAAAGAGCTTTATAAAGAAAATTTTATATGTTTCACTCTATTGAACATATACAAGGTGGTGAATGATAATAAATAATTATGCAAGGAACATATATCTATAAAAAAAAAATTAACTTCAGATAATAGACACATATGTAATTAAAATCGGAAAAAATAAAAAATTTCATCACTAGTGCATATTAAAAAGTGAATTCACCTTAAGAGTTGTTAATAATACATATTTACCTATTTAAATATTATTACTTCAATATAATAAAGGACAATAAATAATTATAGATTATGTGTTAAAAGTATAATAAAAAAAAAAAACAATATTGACATTGGGAAAACTCAAGATGATTTTGGGTCATGACTAGAGTATTTGCAGATATAGTATTTAAGTTCATGAAAACAGTGACAAAGCTGGAATACTAGTTATAAACACAATGAATAGTTGGTTCTAAGAATTGTGGGACTATTTAGACAATGAATAAGGTAATGCAAATCCGTAAGACATTGACAGAATGAATGAAATGAAGTGGAGAAATCAAATTTTCCTATGGGCGAGTTGGTGGGAGAATTGAAAACCATAAACTCAGAACTACTACAATGACGTGCAGAGTTCAATGCCTATGAGTACTAATGAAAAGTGTAAAATTGCTTTCTAGCCAAGTGTAACAGGAAAGTGTACACTCGGGAATAAAGGGAGAAAAAGGTGAAGGATAAATCACCTAAAATCAAGAAAAACTCGAATCGATTAAAGTGTGAGGAAAGAATCTCACCGAAAAACAAGAAATATAAGAAAATAAAGTGTACCATAACTTATTATGAACCCTAATTCGCTTGACTAATAATCGAATTTTTTAAATTATTGTGCCTAAGGTTGTTGTGAATAGAAAACCATGTAATTAACATTTCACATTGGTGCGAACTTTGGACAGAGGAAACAAAATTTTTCTCGATGCATTTTCAAGGCAGACAGTGTTAAATCGACAAAGCAAAGAGCATCATCAAATCCGTTGTTCAAGAAGAAATTCTA
The DNA here is from genome assembly GCA_034641835.2 of Pinus albicaulis. Lineage (NCBI taxonomy): Eukaryota > Viridiplantae > Streptophyta > Pinopsida > Pinales > Pinaceae > Pinus > Pinus albicaulis. Next base: position 25,537 of record JAXQQM020085355.1, read on the forward strand.
AGTCAAAGCTATATAAAGAATTTGTATGTACCAAGAAGAAGGAATGGGGAAACCAATGGCTTATAAACTAGCTCACTCTCGTACATATTAAATTTCATTATGTGTTTCATATCGCCTTGTTGGAAAATAATTTTGTACATGATGCTTCTCACGTTGTTGATTGAATGTGATTCAGGGACCAATATAATTTTCAACCGCTCTTTTCGACCTGAGGAGTGTGGAAGGAAACTGAATTGTGGAACTCAAACAATAGCTAGAGTAAAGGAAAGGGCATGGGACACTTTACCGAAAGAGCCACATGGAAAGTCGAGAAGCCTAAATGAGAACATTCATATTTATTTTCCAAATAAATTAAGTAAATAATTTGTCGAACACCGCAGACGGTGTTTGTTTTCTAGGAGGGGGAATATGTAACACCCTGAAGTTCGTTATTCTTTTCAACAAGGACATTTGAAAATGACAAACCCAAAAGGGAGTGGACCCCAATGGATAATTATTTTGTGTGATGTGTTTAACTATTTATTTATGAAAAAATAAACAAACACAAACATGCACTCGGCCACTCGTACGAGAAAGTGAGATCGTTACGTTCAACTCAAGGAGGTGATGTGAAAGTGAAAGGATTTCTCCCAAAATTAAAAACCCTGAAGAAATTTCACATTAATTGACTTTGGACAGAAAACTTAAATTTCCAGAAATGAAGATATAGTTAAATATAGAGAAAAAGTCGAAAAGTCGAGAAAAGCTAAAACAATGAAGAGTCCCAAAATGGGTGTTTAGTATTAAATTGGTGAATAAAGCATCCCCAAATTCTTGACTGGTAATTGGAAACAGTTGGGGAAAGCATAGCTAGTAAGCTTACATTCCGTGAATGATAAAGTTAGTATGTTCTTGGAGGATCTCAAATGGGTAAGAGTTCTGGAGATAAATGAACCCAAGGTTGGAGGACTACTATAGTAGAGGTGTGTGATGTACAAATTTGAAGATTTCCAAGTCCGTATTAAAAATATCCTCGTTTTATGAACTTGATGTTATGGTTCATTATGCAATTTATGAATTGTGATGTTAATGTTCAATATGCACCAGGAATTGTTATGTTATGGTGCATTGTGTGCAAATGTTAGATTGATTAATGGTTCAAAGAACTCATGTAATGCAAATCAAGCTATTACATATATATAAACACATATGTAGGATGAGTACCTTGTAGTAATGAGGTTGAGATGATAAGAGATCACAATTAAATGTTAAAATCTCAATAACTATGTATAGGTATAGCCTATTTTTAAATATTTAATTTACAAATGAAAAATGTTAGAATAAAACAGTACCTTGTGGAGCAAAACAAGTACCAAACAACAAAACCCACTGCAACAATACCGATGGTACTAATCAGAATTGGGTTGGGTCAGAAAAGTAGGAAACAAATAACCTCATGATAGCGTAGATGGGGTTCAAGATGCTCACCGTGTTCCAATGGAAAGAACCCGTAAAATTAATTAAATTATTCTATTAAATGTATGTAAACACATGAAAGGTGGTTGAATCCTAACTAATAGACGAGGATTCAATACTAGGAATTAAATTATCCAAAAGCCCAAAGATTCTCACCTCCATTTGATTGAATCAAGAGGATCTGTTTATTTTCCGTGCTGAATAAATATGGAATCACTGCAGTATCACTCATGTTAATGTTTGGGGTGAATATAAAATCTTGTCTAACAATCTATATGTGTCAAACATAGGGAGGGGTAAGATTGTAAGTATATGTAAAATACAATGAATGGTGAGCATCCGTGTACCGTCCAGTATAAACGCTCTAGAAAGTAGTTGGGATAATGGAGGTTAGCTTCTAGTATAGATGGATGTATGCGAGGATGCACACATCTATAGCATTTCGGGGATGCTGCAACTTTAACATGTTGGCAACGATAAGGCTTCAAATCGGGAAAGTTGAGGAAGGCTTAGAAATCATCTAGAGTCGACAAACTCTACAAGAAAAACTCCGAGAAATACAAGTAATATATATATACATATAAGTCTACCAGACAGACCGAGAAGAGGATACCATTAAAAATTTTTCATGGCACCTATATTCGCGCTCATAAGACCAAAAGAATTAAACCTTGATATATTATCTTAATATGTAAGTGATTCAAGATAAACTATCAATGTTATCTAGCGTACAAAGCGGAGAATATCCTCGAGTTATGTTATGTGGAAAGTTGGGTCTCGAAATGGATGACAAATCATCAAATGATAAGAAAGACTCTATCCAAAGGTATTACTTACCTTATTTAGAGTTGCACTAGTCTTTTCCTTCTCCCACTAGTGTTTTTGCAAATTCATCGTCTTTTTCTTCCGTCATTTCAACTAATTCAAACTCGTATTTATCTCCAACCATTTCCTTTGCAAATTATCGTCTTTCTCCCATGCGTAATTTCATTCAAATTCAAACTCATGCTGTCTAACTCAAGTCATGTTCCTCTAATATGTCGTAAATTTAAAGTTAAATAAATCATTATTTTATCTAACATGAGTTATTTCTACTGTAGACATTTTAATTAATTTCTCTATGTACGTACATAGAGATCAAACAAGCCATAGGTTTGCCTGTCATAAAACAACCTATTTCAACAAAATGTTATTGGATAATTTAATATATATCATGCATAAAAATATAGCAACATGCAATAACTTTTGAGACATGAATTATGGTCCATTGTATATCCAAAATATCTTTAGATAATTGAAAATTGGTAATACAATATGACAAAATTTCATCTGAAACTTATTACCTCAGAATTATTGAAACCAAGATATTCCACCCCACCTGAACTATTCCAATAGCACCACTGAAAATGTTAAGATTGATTATTACCAGAATCATTAAATCAACATCTCACATTTCTTCCAAAGAGATTTTTAGCGTCATTCCGCTTAAGTGTCCGGCCAAACCTTTTTGCCTAGGCTTTCTTTTTGCTTTATATTTTTCAGCATACTTTTTCTTTAAAGCATGCTTTCTTCATTATGCTTTATTTACCCACTTAGTATTTATCTCTCCAACTAAGTCATTAACATAATCTTTCTTTCTCCCATTATGTTAATATTTCCTCTTTATTTTCTCCTAGGGATTTTTAGGAGACTTCTTAGAAGGTCCATGTTGAAATTAACCACCACAGTTCTTACAATGGCAAAGTCTTCAAATTAGAGTTGGTTTCATGAATACCCCAAACAATGTATTCATTAACCAATATTAAAACAAACACACATCAATAACAGATCACCACTATGGCTTCCATAGCCATTGAACTAATAAAATTTTTGAATGTCTAAAATAGCCAATGTCTACAAATCCACACTGTAATTTTACATAATTTTCTCATTTGCATATTATTAAGGCAATAATATTTATAAGTACTACACATTCATACTTGACCCACAAATATGGGTCCATAATTTGTCAAAGCACATTGACAATCCCATCGATAACATAGTATATATTCAAAATTTCCACATAATAATAATAATCATGTATTATAGAAAAAGCTGGCTATTATAAGCAAGGCTATGTGACATTTTATTGTTGGTCCACCTAGAAACCACTAATATTGTAGAGAATTACACGCGGTCATTGAACACTAGGACACAAAATGTGATTCTTTTTTTTTTTTTTCGCTACCATTAGCTCGCAACCATATAAGCGACAACTATTGAGTGCTCAGAAAATAATTTGTAATCATGAAATCTCAAGTAATCACCGTAGATTTTTTTTTCAAATAGTGTGCAAGCATGCAACCCACAACCAACTTTCCGACATTCTGAATACAATTTTCAAGCATGAAATTAATTATTATACTAATAATAAGCCCCCAGGAAGTATGCAATCTATGGTGGATATGTATTCTTCCATAGTTGGCAAGTACAAACGTGTATTTACCATTGGAGGGACTAGTTAGCACAGATGAATAAATTTCATAAATATGTTTATACCACGTAGAGATAGTAAAACCAGAATTTCTAGAACATCATGAATCATATTAATACTATCAATGTAAAAACTTCGCTAAGAACAAGAACCAACAATCCCTACAACAATACTAACTGTGAAATTTGACCAAATTACAAGATCTATATTTTCAACATAACTCTTTCGATCCATCATGGGGGTTACATGATCTCAAGCAAGAAAACCCCTTGATATTAAAGATTACTCACATCCAAAAACTTCCTCCATTTGATTAGAATTATTTAAAATAACAAAACCGTAATCTCAATTACCATCATTAACACATGGAATGAAAACTTTCCTCTACAACCTAAACAGAAAGAGAACCCACAATTATGCTACTACATTTTTCATTGAATTTAAGTTCACTATGTGAGTTCATTTCACTCGTTGCTTATTTTTAACAACTAAAGAGTTTCGAAGCCAAATATATATATATTTTGTTTTCCACATTCCATTGTCCTCTTCTGTGGTCAAACCAGTCCTCTATATTATTTAGTTACTCACACCAACCATACGTGTATTCATTATTTATAGGTAGTGCATGATAAATTTAGCCATGTTTTTTCCATTCTTTTCTTATGCACCATAATCATTTTTCTCATATTATGCATGCAAAGGTGGGGAATTAATTCATAACATAAATGTTGATGCCTGCTTTTGTTCTGTAGGTACAATATAAGTTTTATTGTATTTTATCCACATCCATATTCAAATTTCATGAGCACAACTTTTAAAGAACATTATAACTCTGCTTCTACCTTCATGCAAATTATTAATCATGCAACATGCATCGTATGTTAATTGTAGTATACTACAAGTTTAATTAAAAATCATGTCTTAGATGATGCCCACTAAAGATCATACCTCTACTTCCTTTTTTGATAACGCATTCTGTGCTAGTACCATATTAAACCTTTTGCTTTGATACCATTTGTAACATACCCCAGAACCTCACAGTGAAAAATGCATGGAGTTAGGACTTTTTTTTCAACATTTACGAATTTGTGTAACCTTTATAAATTTCTTTTTATATATTTCTGCATTAACCATTTAAATACCTATTATCATCACTTAGAGAAATATTTAGCAAAATCATAGTGAGTTATACAACCATTAATTGTTCTCGTTGTAGCATATTAACTTAAATTTCCGCTATAACTTTATGCATCGATCCCATGATCATTTTAATTCAATTAGTAGATCACCTAATTGGATAATATCAACGCCATATCATGAAAGAAATTAACATCATCAAAACGACACAATTAACAATCACATAAATAGACACCGATATACCCCCCGGAAATCCCGTAGGGTGAAAACCAACAAACGTTTAATTTTATTATTAAACGCTCGTGAGGGTTATTACCCCTCACTAAATGGTTATAAGGGAGTCCACCCTTTACCATTGTCATAAATTTATATATAAAAATAATAATCTTAAATCTAAACATAACTAGCTATAAGTTATTACAATCATCATGATACCATTTACTCACCATTCATCAATTCTTCATTTTGTATTCAGGATCGTTTTCTTTCAGGGGATCATTGTGCCATTGGAATTACTAAACCACATGGACTAACAACTCTTTATCTCTCCACAATTTTAAATTTGAAATTTCCTTTTCTCAAGTCATCCTTCTTTCCTCGCCATTTCGTCGTCAACACACTTGATATCATGATTAGATAAAATATTAATAAACCAATAATCTCTATTTGTGACACTTCAAAAAATATTTGTATGCATTTATAAAACATAACCACATTGACATTAGTTTCCTTATTTAACATCATTTCAGTACATGCATTAGTAACAAATAAATCAATATCAAGCATCCTTTTCCACCAAACACTAACAAAATCTTGCATGCACTTTCCATTATTTCCAAAAGAAAGCTAATAATACATACTATATAATACCGTGTACAAATGCATAACAATATTTTCAAGATAACTAACCCAACAAGCAATTTCTTTTTGCCTACTCGTATGCTTTTCAATATATTAATGCAACAGATGTTATACTTAGCCATGTGAACATGTTCTTTTCCAAAAACATATTTTCCACCCAAGATCTATTCATATAATGAACATATTATGTATAACAATGCCAACTCTATTTCAAACAAAGCGTATGACACAAGTTAGAGTTTTGTGCATGCAATAACATATCTTGTTCTTCCGTATGTAGCGACATATTTCTTTCCAAAAGAAACCAAATAAATATTTCAAAAGAAAAATAAACACATTTCTCTCTTTTCCTCCAAGGGTCAAACGCATACCACTTATCATTTCATGCACAAAGTGACACTTCCTTCATCCAAAAGATATAATCAATAACCATGCACAATATTCTCCCCAAGATAAAGCTAATACCATAGCTAATCCCTTTAGGGTTGGACAAATACATATTATTTTTCCCAAAAGAAGGCTAACACAATAAATAGTGATTGCATCTTCCTTTTTCTCTAGAAATCTAATACCAAAAATATTTTTCCATGCATGCAAGCATACATATGTTTCTCTAAATAATCTTACATAATAAAGCATGTGATTACCTTTTTATCTCTATGAATCTAATCTGAATAATGCATACAAGGACATATTTTTATCTTCTACTCATTTTGAAGAGTTTTAACACAATAATTATTTTCGCACACACTATGCAATGTTCCAAATGGGAACAAAATAGGGAATGTGAGGGGAATATCCTAAGATATTCCACTATGGAATCACAACAATATGGAATTACACCAATAGATCTAAACCCGCAGATAGACCTGTACATTTACTAGATGCATCACCTTCACAAGGAAGGTGAAATCTGTGAGGCTTCCGGCCCATTCCGTACCGTTCATAGAAGAATGGTGGAACACATCAAGTGTGGGAATGACACACTCATCTTAGAGTTTTCTTCTTCAGGGAACCTTACTCCAGGATCCAACAATGGATCCAAAATATACAAAACCAATTCAAGAAGAAAGAAACTACCTCGTAAAATCCAAGAAATGTATAGTGACATTGTATGGCAATCCAAAGGTGAAAATAATGTAGAACAGGGCTGTCTCCTTATTTTAGGCTGTAATAGACCTCAAGAAAAGTATCAGCAAAAATAAATGAGTTTAGAGTTTTTAACATTCCTCTACAATCAACACTACCGAAATCACCTAAAGGAGAGAGTTGGAAAGAGAAACCATTCTTTAGAAATTGCACAGTCACTGGAAGACACTATAAATCAGCCATTAGACTCATGTTATAGTATGGCATCAAGAAATCAGATCTATAATCAAGTCTTCAGAAAGCATTGATTTACCTGAAGCAAGAGCAAGAATCCTTTCCAAAAATAATAACATAAAACATTGAAAAGGAAAAGAAGACTTTACGCATTTTATATGAGGAGCTTCAGCTGATGTAGGTTAATATTAAGATCTACAACTGATAGCCAGTACTTATCCATACCACATCTGGAACTACTCACCTTTCTCTAAACAAGATCCCCCCGGGTTTTATCAAAAATAATGCATAAACAAGTGTAGATTCATTTTTAACACAATCGAAATTTTTATTGCAAATAAATTCAATCATTATATAATCATGGTCCATATGCAAACAAAGATATTTTCAAAGGATATGGTTACTCATCTCTCGATGCATGCTTGAAATACTCTCTTCCTCTTCCTTGGCTCCATTCTCCATGTATTCTACTTCTCCTCTTCTATTTCTCTCATGTGGGATTATAATTAGTTAAAAATGGAATAGATTTTATACATCATAAACGTATTCCAAATTCTTTTTTCTAAATCATAAAAGAATTTTATCTTTTCTAATTCGTGGAAAAGCATTCCAAACCTTTTCTAAACTCTAAAAGTATCCTTCCATTTTCTAAATCCCTAAAAGATTCACTTTTCTAACACAAAAGAATCTCCATCTTTTCTAAATCATAAAAGCATTCCATTTTTTTCGAACTCAAAAAGCAATCCATAAATCTCTCTACAAGCTTTTATTTTTAAAGGTATATTTTTCCTTATGAGAAAAATATCACTTATCCATACTTTTCCAAATCTACTACTAATTATTTCTAAACCTGTTAAAATATACCAACTTGGAAATATAATTTTATTTCCACAGAATAATTTAAATTATTCTAAATAAAATAATTAAGAAATAATTCTTCCAATACTCTTATAATCAACAATTACAAGAATATTCTCTATTTAATATCAATATAATAATTAATAATATTTAATTATTTTAATAACTTATTTTATGAGAGTGCTTTTATGGTGGCTTAGGTATGGAGGATATAGTTATAAGCCTCCCATGTTACTTATGGTTGATTTACCCTCAATATAAAATTCCAAGGAGAATTGTATAAGGTACCAATACATTAGTTCTTTTATTAAGGCGTCAAAGATGGGGTGACATTATTTCATTTTCTAATGTTTCTTTCAATTTCTTATATGACATTAGAGTCGATTACCTTTATTTAATGAATGAATGGATGAAACAAGTAGCCAACTATGAGGGCTGAGCTTTGGTTCAACGAGGAGGGCCAAGACTATCCACATTTTGGAAAACCTCTACCGATTCTCCATACGTTCAACAAAGAATTACGTTGACATGCCATAACATGATAGCTAGTCCATGGTCGATTAGATAAAGAGAAAAAGGTCGATTATTGGCAAAAGAGTTTTATGATTTAAGCTTGAAGTTTTTCTTATTCATGGCAACTACATATAGAATAATTTCATTCTCAGCATGGTGAAAGAATAATAATAAATATCAATCGTATTCTATGTATTTATGTTATATTTATTCTTTCTACTACATGACCCTAAAATTATATGTACCTATCAAGGAAACCTTCTACCACTACTATCGGTAATGGAATCTCCAACAATCTAATGATATAATTTTGTGTTTAAATAAAAATATTATATTTTTTTGTGATTACTTTTTTTCCGTAGGTTTTTTTTTAATTTGCACTTTATTTGTGCTTTCACATAAAAAAATATCTTATATTTTGTTTGTGATTATTTTTTACTGGCAGCCTTTAGTCATTCAAACGCACAAGGGATTACAAATGGAGATCTTTGGAATCCACTTTCTCATGGTTAGAAATATGAAAATAAAGTGCTCATTATCTATGCGCTCGTTATCCAATATAAATGAGGCTACACCAAACTACTATCTTGAATATAAATGAGTTACAAGAGGATGTGAATAGTATTCTAAGTAGTTGACGATGATCTCAATGGGACAAATAGGAAAATGATAACCTTTCGACTTTTTTATCCTTTAAGAACATAAATATGTATATATATGTTATTTTAAAAATCAAATTTATATTTTTTAACATACTCAATATTAATTTTGATAATTTTCTTTGTAATAGTAGATTTAGTAGCTTAACCTATGAAATATTTCTCATTTATATGGTTAATAATTTCATTTTTTCCTATTATATAAAAAAAATATTTTTGAGAGAAAAGCTCAAGTGGTTAACAAAGTGGGGAAATAATTTTATATTTTTTAATTTTCAATTTAATAATATTTTTAAAAATCAATTTAGAATATTTTTAATGAAGGGAAATAAATATTTGATTCAGATAACTCTTGATATTTATATAATATATTATTTAATATTAGTTTATATAATTATATAATATTATTAGTATTAATAATCATTTGGTTTAGTTTATATATATAATATTTCATTTTGTTTTTATTTAATATAATTATATGTTATTATCATTTATATATGCATAATTTTCTTATGTATATATTTTGAGTATTTATAGAAGTATTTCTTTTAAGCTTGGCAATATTATCTTTCAACATGTCCAATATATCATTCGATTCATCGGCGAATTGAACGAGGACTTAGATCTTTTAGTGTACTTTACCACCGTGCGGGTCCTCTTCTCTTGGATGCGAAGTTCTCCATCTCGTGTGCTGTGCTCATTTTAGTTTGAAACAGAGGACAGTATTGCTCCTTGGTTTACTTATTTGGTGGCCCTCTTAAATAAGTCACCCCTAAGATGTGGGCTCTAAATAAGTCACTCCCTGCCCAATTCCTCTCCCTTTGCTTAGCCTCCTTACGCATCTTTTAGGGAATCAACAAAAGCTACCCAAATGTATCAAGGAGTACCTTCACAAAGCATCCGATCATTGTATATCCACAACCCCGTGGATCTTATCAAAGCATTTTAATATAAATTTGAAAATATGTATATTTATAAAACTTTTGCAAGAGTTAGAAAGTCAAGATCATAGTATTGTACATAAGTTTATAATTTCACATATAAAAAAAATTATATTAATCCAAAATTTTATATTAGTAATATCTTTTTTTTAATTTTACAAAATCTAATTTTATATTTTTAGCATTTTCAATACATGAATGATGAAATTTTTAGATTAAAGTTTGTATAATTGTAGTGGAAAATCATAAGTCTAAGATTGTTAAGTCACCAAACACATATAACATGTCAACACACAGAAAAACCCTGACATTATTAATGTAATCATTTGAACATATTTATTGACAGAAACATAGAAGAAAATAACTGGAAGGCCTAAACTTTATGTAGTTAGTTGAAGAATTTTTCCACAAAGCCATATTTGCTTAAGAAGGTCATGAGGTCAATCTGTATGGGGATTTGAGGTTAGGTTTATATGTATTTTTCTAGTAGAACTTATCCTAGAACCATTCCCAAAATGTGGTGTAAGTGCCTAGAGGATTTTCCAAGGGAATTTTCCATTAAAAAAAGAAATGCAAAGGTTTCATTTAGATTTCCAGAGCAGATGCTGCAGTCACAAGCCTAGAAAGGTATTAGTGCTTCTAGCATTTTATGTAATATAGGGTTACAAGCCTCCCACACATTTATGGTTGATTTACCCTCAATATAAAAAATTCCAAGGAGAATCAACATGGTACCAATACATTAGTTCTTTACAATATGTGGAGCATGGGAAAAATTATCCGCTAGAATATACATATTTTTTCCATGAAAACTCGGGATCCATCCCTCTTCCTCAGAACATTTACGTGGAGGGTAATGAAATCGACTAGTTACAATAATGACTAGTAACATTAAATAAGCTTACCAAATTTGAACCCTTTGCTTCCTGCCTCCCTATTAGAAACAGAGTTGAGTTGATGGTTCAATTGATTAATCTAGACTTTGGGGGTTCTTAAAACACACACACAACAACATCTAATCCCCACTCCCCCCTCACAATTATGCAAGAATAGGATAACTAGTACATTGTTAGCTTCATACTGTGGCTCCAGAAGGGAAAGAAGGCACAAAAATATTATATGAACATAAGTGTTTTCATGTGCACACACACAAAAAGAACTTCATCCCACCTTTACACTTAAGTGAGAATGAGATAATTGGTAGATTCTCACCCTTAAGAAATTAAGGGAGAATGATATGATATAACTAGTACATTATTAGATTGAATTGTCAGCCAATGAAGGGAAACATGTCATAAGGTAGGATATGAACATAGGTATACAGTGTACAAAAACATACAACATCTCATTCCAACCCTCACACTTAGGTGAGAATGATAACTTAAGAGAGAATGAGATGAGATAATTGGTGTACATCGATAGATTCAATCAACTGTCGAAGGAAAACATGTCATCGAAAAGTAGGATTTGAGCATAGGTTTATGTAGGTGTACACACACGCAAAAGAAACATCTCTCATCCCACCAAACATTTATAATAGTTATAGTTATTATACCTCGCTAGCTTTAATTGTCTACAAATAGAAAATAGTGTCACAAAGTGGGATTTGAACTGTGGTGGGGAGGATAACAATTTTCACCTCTTAAACTATCCAAGTGCTTGTAGATCCAATCGACTCTCTCTCTCTCTCTCTCTCTCTCTCTCTCTCTCTCTCCGTACACACACACACTAAAATGGAAGAATTGTGACCTCCCCCCATTAGCAACATGATATGGTCCTTTCCTTGGAATATGTTTTCTCTTATTTGAGTGTGCTCAAAATTTATTGTTGAGCAACATGTGGAAGTTGTTGGGAATGTAGGAGAATACAAGGTAATATATCACCATAAAGGAGCCCTATGTATGAGTTAAGCCTCATGAATTTTGGGGTATTCCCGATTGCGTGAGGCCATTGTATTATGTTTTTTAAGCTTGTGTGTATAGTGGGGTCTAGCAGATGATTGAATCATTATGTGCTTTGTCACATAGCTACCAAACCACCTCGAAAATATGAAAATAAAATAGGCAAACCATCTTGACAAAGGATTCCAACTCTTTGAAACGAAGCAATACCCTCATCTAAATTTTGGTGAATCCCTAGAATGAAATCCCTAAAAGATAAGATCGAGTCACTGTGGTGCCTACTACTAAGAGAAATTGATAAACCAACCTAGCGTTGTTAGGTGCAACAAGCAAACTACCTTGGTGCTTGCTTAAAGGTAAGTTGACAAACTACCTGGCAGTGGGCTACAATATCAAACTCATGCTTTTGGTGTGAATTCCCCAAGAAATAATTTCTCGTACATTGGATGTAAATCAAGGGCGGTAAATATAATGTTATAAGTTATATGTGTATTCCTATTACTTAAAATTTTACAACATTATGTGTGTTTGCTGTGAATGGTAATAGTTTCATGCCCTTGTTGAAAATTTTAAAGTATGCATCACAGAAACCGATAAATAATATGGTAATCCAAACCACAGACAAAACTCATTAACCTGCCACCAAGGAGCGATGGTATAACAAAAATAAAACTCAATTCAAGAGCATAGTTCGCGATGAATCAAACCCATAACACAGACATTATTTAAGTTCAAAGAGGATTCTAGAATAGTATGATACCAAACCTTAGAAAAATTATGTACACCACATGTACAAGTATGGAAGCCCGAGGGCATGGTGGTTCTTCGATTTGACATTTCTTTAGAAAATAGCCAACGAATAAATGATACACATTCTGAAGAAATTCATTTAAATAAATATTGTCAGTGAGTCAATTAAACTAAACTAAGCGTGTAGCAAATCATGGCGAAGAAATCGAGTATAACAATTTACAAAATTTCACAGAATATACATTAACATACGTAACAAACTCAACAGTGTACATGCATTAATTCAAGGTATTATACGAAGGTCACATATTAATGTAACAATAAATTAACAAACAGTCGCAGACAAGGTGGATGATGAACTCGAGCAACAACACAACCTAAATGGTAATGACAAGGGACCGTAATTCGACATGAAACCAAAAACAATGGATTATCATATCCAAATAAAATTTCTCACATACATTTAAACCTATAGCATTACACGTGAAGACTTCGAATTAATAAAAGAAAATCATATTAAAACATGTCAATGTATGTCACTGTATATTTAAAATATTTTTAATGGAAACCTATTTCAAATAAGCAATATTGAAATATTATTTAATCCCCATTGTAACAATACATCTATTATGAATGCCTCTTAACCTAACCCTTAGATGCATTACAAGTAGCTAGGAAAAAAGGAATTAAACCAAAAAATTGAAATATCTGTGTCAAGCAAGAGAGGGCTAGTGCGCACAGAGTGGGTGGTCCCGTTAACTCAAAACAAAATGTAAAAGAATAAAAACTTAAGAACGGCATACAATTTCACCTTAGAATGCCTACGAGCTAAGAATTAGCCTACATGCAAAGAAAAAAGATCACTAAGAGGGAGTTTTCAGGTGTCCAAAATGCACCAGATGCTTGCTTATTGCTTATCTTCTCAAAGGCTTCAAATCCCATCGAGACCAAAAGATATGAATAGCAAAGAGCCTCAAACGAGTAACCAAGGTGAAAAATCAGGTTCAGCCAAAGAGTGTAGAGAGAAAATTCAATTCAGAGATAAGGGTAGCTCAGATGACCATATCTCAGGCATAGTAAGGTTCCATAGCCAGAGCTATCCAGAAAAAAGGAAGAAATCAAGAATGAGCTGCACGGTCCGGGTTAAGTTACACTAACCCTATCATAGCCAAACAACTTCGTATCGGCCTAGGTAGACCGACAACCCGGTACAAATGCCTCGCGTGCACTTATAGTTGGTGGTCACCGAAACCAAGGTAGTACCGAGAAACATCCTTCAACCCTATAAAATACGTTAAGCCATAGTGGACGGCAGATTTAGTGTTACCTGTAGCCATACATTTAGTTTGGTTTTGATATTTTGAAGATTTATGTGTGAGTTTTTGGAGGAGGGTTATATGACACCTACGTATCCATTTTTGTTTACAATTATTAGTCAACTTATTAATTAAAATATACTTAATGGATTAAGGATTGTCAACATCAATTATGGACAAAGTTTGATCTTTGTTCACACTTGTTTCATTACATAATATTTGATTTCCTACAATAACATTAGTTACTTATGTGAATATAAAACTAATCCGTTTAAAAATGATTATGGATTAATTTATTAATTATCCATAGCGTTATAGTTATTTTTATTAATAAATTAACAGATAATCATCATAATCGATCGATTTTAATTTTTTCTATGTTTTGTGGATAAACATATCTCCAAGATTATAGTAATAATTTGAAGGCTTTGTTTATCTATATATATATATAATTTTGCAACAACAAAGCAGAACGGTATGATTATCCACTACAATTGTACAATTTTTATCCAAAAATTTTCATCATTCATGTATTAAAATTATTTTAACAACAGAATAATTTAAATTTTGTAAAATAAAAAAAAATATTACTAAAAAAAAAATTGGAATTATTATAAAGTTCAGTATGCATTAAATTCAATTCTTCTATTATGAAATCTTGACTTTAACTCTTACCTAAAAACAAGCACACACATATAATACTAAAACAAAATTATACATATATACTTGACAATATTACATAATTATATAAATGAAAATGAAAATAGAATACAATATATATCAAATTAAAACTAAAACTAAATAACTATTAAAAATATTATATATATATATATATATATATATATATAAATGAAATTAAATATAATATATTATACAGACATGTATTATTTTATAATATTTCAATATTCATTGAAATATTTTACCACAAAAAAATTTAAATCAGAGTTTTATACCTTCATGAAAACTTAAATCATAAAATTAAACTTATAAAGCTCTTTCTTCAAAAACATTTTTCATATAAGTGAGAAATAATATTATTCATCATATAAGTGAAGAAAAGATATCACAAATTTGGGGAAGAACAAATATTTTCTCAAAACCGTAAATTAAGTTCGAACAAATCTACTATTAAAAACAATAAATTATAAAAATCAATTTAAACAATACAAAAAAGATTGATTTACCTTTAAAATAACACTACAGACTTACATATTTTTAACCAATGAAAACAATATCTTCTATTTATCTTATGAAATCTTCGATGAGTACCTTTAATATTATTCACATTCTCTTGTAACTCATTTATATCAAGACCATAGATTCTTCTAACTTATTTATATTATACAATCATCTATTAAAGGGCACTAGAGAGATAACAACACTTCATTTATATATTTATACCTAAAGTGGATTCCAAAGCCGAGCCTCACAGAATTCCTGTATTAGAATGAATAAAGGTGAAAAAACTAATTAAAAAAGTAATCACAAACAAAATATTTGAAAAGCACAAAATTATATTATTAGATCGTTGGAGATGCATTAGCAATAGTAGTGTTGGGTTCTCCATAAACATGACTACATACAATTTTAGGGTTGTGGTGTTGACAGAATAGATAAAATAAACACGAAACTCGATTGAGATTTAATGCTACCTATATGTACCATTCACCATACACACCTGCTATGTTTCCTAAGCCGCATCTAAGATGTGACCGTGCCGTTTGTTTGCGATCACTCCATCCATCTTCCGGCAGGCGAAATGTCGTAGTTAATGAAATAAATGTACGTTGCATCTATGTTTGAGTTTATGCGTATTCCCGCGCTTCTCACAATGACCCGTTGGTGAATTCCCACTTGAATTTCAATTTTATTGCATCGTCGTGTTGAATTTCAAATTTGCCGCTTTCAAATTCAAATATTCATTTAGCACAAGTGGAATTTTACTAAACAACAAATCGTAAGGTTATACAATATTACCGGTCCTGAAAGCAAAGATATTATACTAAGACCAGATTTAAACTGCCTTTAAATCTAAGAGCAACCCTATACAACATTTTTAACATCTCTATAAATATGCTGGTTATTTTGGAGGAAGAGAATCCCGCCCTCAAGCTACCAAGCAATAACCTTTATGGCTTTGTATCAACTCAGCCCTTTATGGCTTTCTATCAACCATGGCTGTCAATTGAAGTAACCGTTCGAGTAAAAAAAACATGGACAACAGGGATGATCTGTTCTATGAACCATGCCCTCAAGCCATAGCCGTTGAAGTAACCGTTGCAGGAAAAAAGCCCATGATTCGGGGGATGGTTGGAGAGGAGGTAGGAGCCTCAAATATGTATATCAATGGACGGTTCTAGAAGCGCCAGAGATATATATGTATATCTCGAGTCCTATCATTTTTCACCATTTCGTCCTCAACTATCTATGTTCTCTATGTTCTCTGTGTCTTTTCAGTCTGAGACGGTGAGAGACTTTCAAACGAGAGCAATTTTATTTTCATCAAAGGGAAAAGTACCGACATGATCAAGAATCAGAAGACCTCAAAGCATGGCAGTACTTCTTACATAGTGGCAGTCGGTTTGTTCGCAGCTGCAGTGATTTTTATTTTCTTAGCGGAAGGCGAAACCCGACAGAACTTTCAAGTGGAGCTATGAACAGCATGTTCGAAGTGATGGCGAGGAAATACTCGTACAAAGAAATCAATATCGTATTGGGCCTGGCTTACATTATTCATCTGGATGTCAAGCCTCAGAACATTCTTCTGGACGAGAATTTCGTGGTGAAGGTCTCTGACTAGATAGCGGCGTCATTATGATTTTGATCAGAGTATTGAAGATCGGTTTTCTGTTCATACAAGACATTCGATGAGGGCGGTAGTGCCTCTGCAAGACAAGGGCCGGATGCCTCTGCGAGAGAATTTTCAGTTTGACATAGGGAAGAGAATGAACCGGAATTCAAGATTACCGTCCCATGGCAGTAATTTGGGGGTGATGTATATTCATCTATTATATCTCTATTATCACCAAGATAGACGTGAGATGACTGAAATTTGTAATGAATTTTCTTTATCTTATACTTTTGATTGAATTGTGATTTTTATTTTCTTAGCGGAACGCGAAACCCGACAGAACTTTCAAGTGGAGCTATGAACAACATGTTCGAAGTGATGGCGAGGAAATACTCGTACAAAGAAATCAATATCGTATTGGGCCTGGCTTACATTATTCATCTGGATGTCAAGCCTCAGAACATTCTTCTGGACGAGAATTTCGTGGCGAAGGTCTCTGACTAGATAGCGGCGTCATTATGATTTTGATCAGAGTATTGAAGATCGATTTTCTGTTCATACTAGACATTCGATGAGGGCGGTAGTGCCTCTGCAAGACAAGGGCCGGATGCCTCTGCGAGAGAATTTTCAGTTTGACATAGGGAAGAGAATGAACCGGAATTCAAGATTACCGTCCCGTGGCAGTAATTTGGGGGTGATGTATATTCATCTATTATATCTCTATTATCAGCAAGATAGACGTGAGATGACTGAAATTTGTAATTAATTTTCTTTATCTTATACTTTTGTTTGAATTCATCGAAGATATTGATATTAGTCCCATAGCCCACAGTTAAATCTTTAAAGCGAAGGGCATCATGTAGATCTTATGATTCTCTTTCTATTGTATGAGGATTTCTGAACCCCAAACAGTTTTCGGGCTCATGCAGATCAATGATCATCTTTCTTCAGCATGGTAATCGCATGGAATTCCATTTAATCTCATCGCTCTGTATTCCGTTGGCTTGTTTTTTTTTTAATTGTAAATTACTGGGTAGCGAAAAGGTCGCTAATATTGCTGAAAAATAAATGAATGATACAGGTCATTTGAGGGCGCTTCTAATGTTAGCTGAAGAAATGAAATCAAATCCCAATTCGGATTCCAGTTCCAGGTATGGTCCTATTATCTAGTGCGTCAGCAATTTTTATTGAATGTAAAGCTCTGCCGCCTCCTGAATATTTTAAACGACTTTTATGTGTCTACCCCTTTAAAACCCCATTACAAATTAGGTACCGGACGGTTGGTCTATGAAAGGTAACGCAAACAATAATGGGTACATAATCAATGGAGAAAGAATCCTTCGGTTGTAAGGATTTCAACACCAGTATGGTTTTGGGGGATGGGATCACGAGTATATTATTCCTGTGTATTATGCTGCCTGTCATATTACCTGATTTAATATTTTCACTTGAGCACTGTATTGCACGGTAAACTCAGGTTTGCGGTTAGATGAATAGCTATTGAAGTTCCTGCTTTTACGTGTGCAACACATTTAATTTATTTCAGAGAAAAAAATTTATATCTTAGTTTTTAATTTATTTTGTTTTTGAATTATTTCTTTATCAATATGATTTAGTTTAATTTATTTTTTAAAATGATTTTCAAATTGAAATATTTAATATATTATTTAATTTTATTATACTTTATCAATGGTATATTTTTTTAATTAAAATAACTTGAATGTATAAAGAAAAATTGTTTAAATTTATATAATATAAAGTGATAATATATATGATAAAATTAAATTGTACTATAAAAGTTAAGATTCCTTTTGAATATATATTTTGGGAGTAGTCTAACTAGGCTAGGTTAGGGTAGGTTGGGTTCGGTTAGGGTAGGTTATCTTATCTTAGGCTAGGGAAGGTTAGGTTAGGTTATGCTAGGATAGGCTAGCGTAGGTTATGTTATGTAGGTTAGGTTAGGCAAGGATAGGTTAGGCTAGGTTAGGTTAGGCTAGGTTAGGCTAGGTTAGGCTAGGCTATGCTGGGTTAGGTTAGGTTAGGCTAGTCTAGGCTAGGTTAGATTAAGCTAGGTTAGATTAGGTTATGTCAGGTTAGGTTAGGTTAATAGGATAAGCTAGCCTAGGTTATGCTAGGCTAGGCTAGGCAAGTCTAGGTTAGGTTAGGCTAGGCTAGGCTAGGCTAGGTGAGGATAGGATAGGATAGGATATGCTAGGTTATGTTAGGCTAGGATAGGTTATGTTAGGCTAGGATAGGCTAGGTTAGGCTAGGCTAGGGTAGGCTAGGCTAGGTTAGGTTACGTTAGGATAGGTTAGGTTAGGTTAGGCTAGGGTAGGGTAGGATAGGATAGGATAGGATAGGCTAGGCTATGTTAGGGTAGGATAGGTTAGGCTAGGCTAGGCTAGGCTAGGTTAGGCTAGGGTATGGTAGGGTAGGTTATGTTAAGCTAGGCTAGGCTAGGTTAGGTTAGATTATGATAGGCTAGGCTAGGGTACAGTAGGCCATGATAGGAAAGGCTAGGCTAGGGTAAGCTAGGGTAGGCTAGGATAGGTGAGACTAGGTTAGGTTAGGCTAGAGTATGCTAGGTTATACTATATTATTGAAGTTAAGGTTAGACTATATTATTGTAGATTAGGCTAGGCTAGGCCACGATAGGTTAGGTTAGGCGAGGTTAGGTTAGTATAGGCTAGCTTAGGATAGGTTTGGCTAGGTTACACTAGGCTAGGATTTAGGCTAGGTTAGGCTAGGCTATAATAGGCTAGGATATGCTATGATAGTCCACGCTAGGATAGGATAGGCTAGGATAGGGTAGGGTAGGGTAGGTTTGGCTAGAGTAGGCTAGGTTAGACTAGGTCAGGTAGGCTAGGCTATAGTAGGCTACGTTAGACTAGGTCAAGGTAAGCTAGGCTAGGTTTGGTTAGGTTACAGTAGGCTAGGATAGGCTAGTGTAGGGTAGGGTAGGTTGGGTTAGGTCAGGTTAAGCTATGTTAAGCTAGGCAAGGGTAAGCTAGGCTAGATTAGGTTATTCTAGGCTAGGCTAGGGTACGTTAGGGTAAGGTAGGGTAAGATAGGGTAGGTTAGGTTAGATTAGGTTAGGTTATGTTAGGTTAGGATTGGCTAGGCTTGGCTATGCTAGGCTAGGTTAGGTTAGGCTAGGCTAGGCTAGGCTAGGCAAAGCTAGGCTAGGCTAGGAAAATGTAGGTTAGGTTAGGAGAGTCTAGGCTAGAATAGGCTAGGATCGACTAGAGTAAGTTAGGTTAGACTAGGATATTGTACGCTAGGTTAGATAGGTGAGGCTAGGCGAGTCAAGCGTAGGTTAGTCAAGTATAGGCTAGCTTAGGCTAGTCTAAAGTAGGCTAGGCTAAGATAGGCTAGAATAAGTTAGCCTAGGCTAGGATTGGCTATAGCAAGCTATGTTAGACTAGGTTATTGCCGGCTAGGTTAAACTAGGCAAGAGTAGGCAATGCTAGGCTAGGTTAGTCTAGGTTAAGTAAGCTAAGTAGGCTAATTAGGCTAGGTTAGGCTAGGCTAAGTAGGCTAATTAGGCTATGTGGCTAGGTTAAGTAGGCTAAGTAGGAAGCCTTAGGCTAGGTAAGGTTAGGTTAGGTTAGGCTATGTAGGCTATGTTAGTTTATGTAGGTTAGGATAACCTAGGATAGGGTAGGCTAGGCTGGGTTAGGCTAGGTTTAGCGAGGGTACACTATGTTGGGTTAGGCTAGGTTTAGCGAGGGTACACTAGGCTAGGCTAGGCTAGGATTCATTAGGTCAGGTTACACTATACTAGGTCAAGCTAGGCAAGGCTAGGCTAGTCTCGGTAAGGTTGGGCTAGGTTAGGTTAAGCTAGGCGACGTCAAGGTAGGTTAAGTTAGGCTAGGTTAGTAGGATATGCTAGGCTGAGTAAGGTTCGGTTAGGCTAGGTTAGGTTAGGCTAGGTTAGGCTAGGCTAGGCTAGGACGGATTAGGTTAGGGTAGTTTAGGTTGGGGTAGGGTAGGGTAGGGTAGGTTAGGTTAGGTTAGGCTAGTCAAGACTAGGCTATGTTAGGCTAGGATAGGATAGTCGAGGCTAGGGTCGGTTAGTCTACGGTAGGTTAGGCTAGGTTAGGTTAGGCTAGGTTAGGCTAGCCTATGTTGGGCTAGGTTAGGCTAGGCTAGGTTGGGGTAGTGTAGGCTAGGCTAGGCTAGGCTATCCTATGCTATGCTAGGATACATTGGGGTAGGCTAGGCCGGGGGTAGGTTAAGTTATGCTAGTTTAGGTTAGGTTAGGTTAGTAGTATAGGCTAGGCTGCATAAGTTTGGGTTAGGCTAGCTTAGGCTAGGCTAGGCCAGTTTAGGTTCGGGTAGTTTAGGTTAGGGTAGGGTAGGGTAGGGTAGGGTAGGGTAGGTTCGGTTAGGTTAGGTTAGCTAGTCTAGACTAGGGTAGGGTAGGTTAGGATATTCTAGGCTAGGATAGTCAAGGCTAGGGTAGGTTAGTCTACGGTAGGTTAGGCTAGGTTAGGCTAGACTAGGTTAGGCAAGGCTAGGTTGGGGTAGTGTAGGCTAGGCTAGGCTAGGCTATGTTATGCTATGCTAGGATACATTGGGTTAGGCTAGGATAGGTTAAGTTAGGTTAGACTAGGTTGGGTTAGGCAAGGTTAGGTTAGGCTAGGTAAGGTTAGGCTAGCTAAGGTTACGTTAACAAACATTATGATAGGCTAGTTTAGGCTAGTTTAGGCTAGGCTAGGTTAGGCTAGGTTAGGTTATGCTAGGATAGGTTGGGTTAGGCTAGGTTAGCTTATGCTAGGCTAGATTATCCTAGGTTGGGCTAAGCTAGGCTACTCAAGGCAAGGCGAGGTTTCACAAGGCAACGTGAGGTTACCCAAGGCAACGCTAGGTTAAGTTTGGGTAGGTTAGGCTAGGCTAGGCAAGGACATGTTACACAAGGACATGTTAGGCTAGGATAGGTTATGCTAGGTTAGGCTAGGTTAGGTTAGGATAGGTTAGGCTAGGTGAGGTTAGGCTAGGATAGGTATGGTTAGGCTGGGAAAGGCTATGTTAGGTTAGTCTAGGGTAGGCTAGGTAAGGCTAGGATAGGTTAGGCTATGCTAGGATAGGTAAGGCTAGGATATGTTAGGCTAGGTAATGCTAGGTTAGGTTAGGCTAGGAAAGGTTATGTTAGGTTAGTCTAGCGTAGGCTAGGAAAGGTTATGTTAGGTTAGTCTAGGGTAGGCTAGGTAAAGCTAGGCTAGGTAAGGGTAGGATAGGTTAGGCTAGGCTAAGATACGTTAGGCTAGGTTAGGCTAGGTAATGCTAGGTTAGGTTAGGCTAGGGAAGGTTAGGTTAGGTTTGGTTAAGCTATGTTAGGCAATGATAGATTAGGCTAGGCTAGGTAAAGTTATGCTTGGTTAAGATAGGTTAGTCTAGGCTAGGCAAGGTAAGTCTAGGATAAGAAAGGTTAGTCTAGGCTACGCTAGGCTAGGCTAGGTTATGCTATGCTAGGTTAGGCTAGGTTAGTCTAGCGTAGGTTAGGCTAGGGTATATACACTATGTTGGAGTAAAATAGGTTTGGGTAGGCTAGGCTGGGCTAGGTTTGGATCGGCTAGGATGGCCTAGGTTTGGATAAGCTAGGCTAGGATAGACTAGCCTAGGATAGGATAGGGTAGGCTAGGCCAGGGTAGGCTAGGGTAGGCTAGGCTATGATAGGATAGGTTAAGCTAGGTTAGGTTAGGCTCGATGCTTCTCATTCAATTGTCAACTTAGGGCATGTCTTATTATTTCAAGACTGTGAGCATAGTATATGCAAGTGACATCAAAGAAACCCTACTCTATATTACCATAAAGAGGACTATCTAATTCTCGAAGCTCAATCAGTACAAATGGAAATGGAATTGTAAAATTATGTTTAAATATTATGTCTAAGTAAGTGCAGAAAAGAGCAACCTATGATTGAACAACACACAAATGAATTGAACAACAGTCCTACGGAATTGAACAACAGCTTCAATAAATTGAATAGTAATTTCTTATCTAATTTTGCAATGGAATTCTCTTTTTAAATTAAATAGATGACATCTCTCTGAATCAATTAACAACTAGATGCCTTACATTACTGATGGAAAGATCCAGCTCTTAGCTATTTACATAATTGAACAAAAATCATGCTAAAACAAATGAAACGAGTATAAAAGCATTGGGAAATGATGAAAGCATCTAAAAACTATGAAAGCATTCATTGTAAACAAGGAAACATGAATAATGAACTATTATAATGAAAGAGAAAGTTGTAGTATATTATGTTCACAATTCAACCAATTAAATGATATCTCATAAAATGTGTTTGATGATTGAAACGTAAATTTTGTAATTGAACGTATAGCATAGAGATTAGCACAGAAAATCCCAGGGCTGGGCCTAAACCACCAGAAGTCTACCGCTACGGAAAACTCTGAAATTGACTATAAAAATGCCAAGACCTTTATTAAGCTGAAAGTTAATACATTGATATAATAGGACAATCCTGTCCTGATACATCTATTACAGAATAAAGTCTCTATTTTGATCTATCTATATTGTTCATTTTTGGCCTTTTCAAGGCGATTACAATAGTGGTAACGGTCTTTTCCATACGAGATTTTGCTGCTTGTGGATGTTGTTTGAGTTCTTCAGAGGCCTTTCCCTCTTCTGCCTGTCCATGGTAGTCATCATGGTTCCGTTAGTCTCTATCTGTCAGCTGTCTTCTGGTCATCATTGATTCAACTAGTTATTTCCCCGTAAATAAAGATATAACAAGTCAATTTCCCGTTGTAAAACATCCCTTTTACTGTTAGTTCAATTTTTCCTGATTTTACATTAATATTCCTTTCCTTTACTGTTAAGATGAGGAAAAATTCTTAAAGGTGGATAAAAATTTTTGGTAAAGGAAGGGTGAAAATGTACCAAAAGAGAGGAAAGCCTGGAACTGAATATCTTCTATAAAGGGGCTGGGATTACTGTCCATGTCCTCCTCTAAGAAGAAGTTGTGCATGTATAGTTCACACAAGAGGTATTGTACCTACTCATTTTGATCATTGCAACAATGGAAAAATTCCTCTATGGTTTTAAAAGTCATTGGCTTCCCTGCCCCGACGACCTTGATCTTCAGTAACAGCTACCGTTCTACTAGAAATAGGGCATAGTTGGTGGCTAGTTCCCTACATGTTAGCACATCATAGTACAGAGAGCAAACCATAGTGGCTTGCTTCTTAGCTTGTCCCACCTGATCTTGTGCTTTCTTTACCTTCGCTTTTTCTTCTCTGAGTTGAGAAAATGTCTCATGCTCTGTTGCAGAAAGGTCTGTGAATTTCTTTAATAGTGCCTAATACTCTTGTGTGGGCACTACTTCCTTTCTGCATTGTGTTAACTCATGTTGTGTTCGAATTAATTCATTATGCAATTTTTGATTGGCAGCCTTTTCTACCAGAAGAGCGTAGGCAGGGGCTTCCACCGTTTGGGTTCCCTTTTCTTCTCTAAATTTCAGCCTAGTTTGCACAAAGGCTTCAATAGTGTCCACTAGGTCTGTCTGTACCTCAATCTCAGCAGTAGTTTCTAAGTCAGTCTGTACCTCAACCTCAGCAGTGTCTATCAAATTGGTGACAAGATTTGTTTGGGTTTCTGTGGTAACTAATTCTTTCTTAGGCTTTCGAGCCTTGATTACTTCCTTCAGTTGTTTCCTCAAATGTTTTATCATTTTCCTTAACCTTTTGCAAGTTCTTGTCATTTTCTTCAACTTATTTTCAGCAAAATTCTCTTCTGGCCTGGTTTTGGCAGGGGATGGAGGAGCAACAACCTTGTTTTCAGGAATGGTGGTGCCAGTTTCAAGGTTTTCTGTGATGATATTTTCTACTTGTACTCCAGAGCTTAATTTTTCATTAATTTTCCATGCTTGCATTTTGTTCTAAGGGGATGGTTTCTCCTGACTGATTTTCAGATTCGGCTACACCTTCTACCTGCTCTTCCCTATTCACCCCATCACTCTTGGGAGCAGACAAGCCCCTAAAACCTTGTGATTCATCTTGGTGAGGTAATATCTAACTACGGCCAGAGCTGCTGGCGGTGGCAGATTGGTTTAACAGTTCCTCTCGCTCCTCAGCTATTCAGATGGGCTTCTAGTTTCACAAGATGCCCTCATTTTCTCTATAACTCGATCCATATCTTTCTGATAGTCTTATAATGGTATGTTTTGAGGGCTTCAAGGTGGTGAATGGGATGGCCCTGCCTCCTCTGGAGTTTCCAAGGTTTCTTGTTGTAATTTCAGTCTTTTGGACCGTGTTCACTTGCTTGGTTTTGTTTTTGAAGCATGGGTCTTTTTCATTCTTGTTCCTCAAGGTGTGTTAATTTTAGGGAGCTCAATTTCGGTCCCGACAGGGATTTCCTCATGTGCATGCACGACATGGTTAACAAAGTTGTCCTAGGATGTCTGTTGTTTGCCTAATTCATGCATGATAATTAACTTGATTAAACCATGGTGGCTGATGGCTGCTTGGGTGTTTTTAGCCTTTCTCATTCGAACAATAGTGTCATGTACAAAATTTAAGCAAGAAGGCAGATTAACTGAAATATTTTTTTTAAGAACAACTACCAATTTGAGTTGACAAGGTTTTACCACGTCTTGGCGTCTATCGCATGTGATGAATATTTAGATGAATGCTACCAATTCCTGCCATGATTGTTGTAGAGAGGTAGGTTTAATCCCCTTTCGTTTCTGTTCCAATGGTTCTCCTAGATCCTGGTACACTGTGATTGCCTCTCATAGAAGAAGGTGCTTTTCGGTCAATATTTCTCCCTTTTCTGGCATTCCAGAAACTTCAGCAATGATATCCTATGTGACGGGTATAATCCTTCCATTGAGTCTGGTATGTCCCTCCTGTAGGTTATTCAGGAATTCAATTGCTATCTCTGTGTCAAACCCTTGCAATTTGAGTAAGTATGGCAGCGAACCAGCTTGTTGGAGAATGGTGTGAGTTGCGTCTGAGATTGGGAAGGTCGTAGGTTCATTCCAGAGAGAGTTCCCTCCCATGGCTGATGCGTTCTATTGAGCTAATTTCTCCTTCTTTCTATGTTTCCTTTCGGCCCTATCGGTTAGAATAAACACTTCATACAAGAGAAAAATAAATTTCCGCCTTCTATCATAAATGTAGGTAACTTCATATCGTAATTGCAATGATCTTTTGGTCTTATCAGCGTATCCAACAAAATTTTTGCAGGGAATTAACATGCTTAAAATTGATGGATATTTACACCCCCTCTCTCGAAATAAGGGCATCCATGTCCTTAAGTATAAGAGATATTTAATCAATCATGAATGCATATGTGGGAAAATGTCAGCAATCAGTAATCACAGTCTGTACACGATAACGATGTCCGTGGCCTTGGAGCTCAAGAAAAGACCATTGTGCTGGTGTGGTAGCTAGATAGTCACAGTACCATTCACTGGGATTGTAACAGAGTGATCAGGCCGGCTCGTGATGAGACCTCCTATCCTTCAAGCAGTTAAGAAGGTCATTACCCTGGTGTGTGAAGTAAAAAAAATAATGCCAATACAATTAATGCTCCTTATTCCTAAATATTTATGTCAAAGGGAAATACTACTCGAGAGTGTAGAAAGATATACCATTATAAGACTATGTATCATGTAATAACATGTTTAAATAGGATATGTCTTAGCCATCCATTGCATAGATGTACCATGTCAGCTTTCGGAGTAGAGATTTCCATTAAATTTTCAAAGGATCATCATATTAGTAATATTGCTAATTTTCTCCTCTTCAGGTGCCAATTCCCACTCAAAAATGTGTTTTACAGCTGGGGTGTCGGAGAAGGAGAGGTTTTTGTGAGGAGAGATCATCAGAAAAAAAAAAAAAAAAGAATCATGCTTAAAGAGGGAAAAAATCAGTTGTTCTATATGATTAAACAGCAAAGTAAAACACAAAAAAACATGATTGTTCAATCCGATTGAACAACAGTTGTTCAATTGGATTAAACAACAGTCGTTCAAAGATTTTACCAACAGTCGTTCAAATATTTTAACAGCAGCCGTAAAAATGAAAAACACGGTTGTTCAGTCTGATTGAATAGCAAGTGTTCAATTGGATTGAACAACAATTGTTCAAATATTTGAACACCAATGAGTAAAAACACAAAAACACGGTTGTTAAATCCGATTGACCAGTAGTTGTTCAATGGGATTGAACATCAGCCGTTCAAAGATTTGAACTGCAAAGAAAAAACACAAAAACACAGTTTTTCAACCTGATTGAACAACAACTGTTCAATGGGACTTAACAGCAGTTGTTCAAAGATTTGAACAGCAAAGAAAAAAATCGCAAAAACGCGGCTGTTCAATCCGATTGAACAACAACTGTTCAATGGGATTGAAAAGTAGTCATTATAATATTTGAACACAAAAAAAAAACAAGGGGTGATGAACGAAAATGACACCATTGTGAATATGAAGAATGTACAACAGAATAATAAAAAAATTGCAGGGAAATTATATACAATATTTACAAAAGGAAACAACAGGCTCTTATGTATTTGAAGTTGTGGGGTTATCACCCCGTTATGCTAGAACTTGGATAATAGGATCATTGCGTACCTGATGGCAGAAAGTCTCCTTTGTAAGAGGTTTGTGATAGAGGCACACTCTGTGCCCGTTGACCCGAAATGTAGAACCGGGCCCATCTATGGCGGTCAAGGTGAGGGTACCATTGTTGTGTACTTCTTGAACTTCGTATGGACTGAGCCACCTTGTTTGCAACTTCCTTAGAAAATATTGAATCTGGAGTCATAGCAAAGTGCCCAATCTCCTTTTTGGAATGTCTTCTTTTTGATGAGGTTGTCATGCTACTTAGCTCGTTGTTGTTGTATGATTTCTGTGCATTGCAGACCCAGTAGTCGTATTTCATCTAGCTCATTTATTTGTTGGAGTCTTTTAATATAAGCCTCCATCAAGTCCAACCCTACCTCCTATGTTGTCCTTAAGGTCTTTATCTCGAATTCAATAGGAAAAATAGGCTCTCTTCCAAAGACCAGATGATACAGAGAATATCCTATGGTGTTTCACCACATTGCGCGGTAAGCCCACAAGGCCCCTGGTAGTCTAGTGGCCCAGTCCCGGCAATCTACTGATACTGTTTTAGTAAGAATTTCCTCAAGGACTTTGTTGGTACTTTCGACCTGACTGTTTGCCTGTAGGTGGTAAGGAGACGTGACTCTATGGATGATATGGTGATTCTTTAGGGTGGCTGTAATTTTATTACCCACAAACTGTGCCCCTCCATCGGTTATCACTTCTCGTAGTAAACCATATCTCACAAATAGTTCAAAAAGGAATTTAATTACAGATTATTTCGTGGCTCTTGATAAGGCCACTTTTTCTACCCACTTTTTTACGTAATCTAAGGCAACTAGTATGCATATTTTATGGTTCGGTGGTGGGTTGAATGGTCCAACAAAATCCAGTGCCCATTGTTCAAACGGTTCTACTACCAATTGTGGTTGAAGTGGCATTTCATCTCTTGTCACCACCATAAACTCTTGACTTTATCAATGATTTAAAACTCTCATCTCTTCATATTCTCAAATATATAAATAAAAAATCCCTTTAACCTACTATATTTTTTTATCCCGTGAGATAATCACCAAATAAGTTGTAATGACCTATTGTGTCTTCTCTTTTCCAACTTTTAACAACATAAACTTATAGTTCTCAAGTATCATAATAAGATATATTCTCTTTAAAACGTTGACTATATATACATATATTCATTATCTTCCATATTGCACTCCCCTGAGAATTGTTGAAAATCAAAAAGTTACGATGAATCTTCTACCATTACAAGCATGAAGTAAATTACCTTTAAAATATTCATACAAACATTAAATTATGAATAATTATTGACTAATATATAGGTTATTGCTGAGGAAAAACAAAGAGGAAGCTAATTTTTTTTAAAGTTGAAAGATAAGTTCTTTAGCAAAAAGAGAAAGAGCAAGAAAACATAAGGTTGGAAGCACTATATAAACCTAGAGAAATGGTTGAGGCCAAAAGAAAAGAAGAGGTGCAAGTAAATATAGCTATGGAAGAATATCTACCAAAGAGGTCAATCCTAGAGTGAAGGTAGAAATGTTAATGAAGAGTAGAATCTGAAAAGAAAGCCAATTTTTATGCAGAAGATAAGAAGAAAATAATGCAAGAGATTGAATCCAAGAAGAAAAAAGAAACAAGGAATAAATGCGAGGAAAACGTTGAAACTAACATCAAGATATTTGAAGTGGAGAAATATAAGCAATAGGAACTAGCTAAAAGAGAACTTGAAGATAATGTTGAAGAGTAGAGGAGAATAAGAGAAAAATCGGGATGAAAAAAAGTTTATGAGACAAGAAAAAAATGAAAATAATTGGCACAAAATACCAATGCCAATGAGTTCAATATGTACGAACAACATTCTTCATAAATGAAATAATTCATCAATACTCAAACCTTCCCTAATAAATTGGGGTGTGAGCATGGTTGTAGGTAGTGATGATTTTAATCCAAAACTAGTTGACAAAGTTATAAATTTGTAGTTATTTATATTTGATAAGTAGATAAGTATATGACGCAAAGTAATAAGGTAGAGGCACAAATTTATGTGAATTTCCTTGGAATTATGAAATAATTCTCAGTACTGAGACCATGGTGATGATTTTTTTTTTAATTTTTATTAATTGCTAGTTTACTCTATCAAAAGCTGGTGTCCATAATACTATTGACATTGGGAAGAATATAAAGTATTATGAGAGAAAAATCATTGTGCTAAAACATTAGCTCACTAGTATAAATCTAGCAAATGTCAAACTTTTGATTTTATCAATTTTGTTTTCAGTGTGCAAATGAAATTAAACACTAAACAAAAATAATTTTATGATATAGTACAACAACTACAAGTCCAAGACGACAATATTGTTGATGTCATGACCCATATCCAAGCATGGGAACTTGTCTATCAACTAACTTTGTTACATTTTGAAAAAGTTAAATATTGGTAGTCCTCCCTAGAAAAAAATCTCCCATGAAGCCTCTATTTTCACTTCCAATAAAGACAATATTTACCTAAACTCTTGAGCTCTTTCTCTTTAACATATTTTTGAAAACTCTCATTACTCATCAATATTTATCAATATTTATAAAACCAATACCAAAAACTAAAATATATTTATTTCTATTAACAATTTTTATATATTTTGATTTTTCTTATATTTATATTTATTTCTATATTACCTAATTTTATATTTTTTTTTCTTATATTTATATTTATTTCCATTTTACTAATAATTTTTTATAATTATTTTGTTACAATTTTATAAATAATTATTCTTATACAACTATACATTGCAATGCATTAAATAACATGTAACTCAACATCCATACCTATCGACTAAGAAATGACAAATGACCATTTTAATAATATATTTTTATAATTTGTAACATCATTTTTAAAATAATATTAATTTAAATAAATATATATATACATGATATTATTGGCGGTAACTTGAACGATCATAAAAAAACGGTATTTTTTAATACACTATTGAGATTAAAATTGTTACTTTATTATATTATTTACTTTCTAGATTGTTATTTATCAATATATTATTTAGTTGAAATGATCATTTCAACCAATTTCATGTCAAATTAAAATAAAGTTTAATTGATTAAATCATAAGAGTTCGGAGATAGTCACAGCCGTCACATGGCTGGTCATTGCATTGTTCGGCAACAATGCAATCGGGCCTTTAATGACATGCTTCACATGACTGAAATGGAAACACTGTACAAAATATGATACATAGCGGCATTTGTTCGTTTGGTTACATTGATGAGGTTTCTGAATTTGATTCTGATGCCATTGCGATGTTGTATTCATAACTCCTGGTTTTGCTTCCAAACTAACAAAATTGAGCAAGCTATGCAGAACACGAATGGATGTTTGGTTGTATTTTCTGAGTTAGCTTATCAACTCCATAATACTCCCCAGACTGTCACATTATGCCCACGAATATGGGCCTCCTCCCCCTTCTACACTCGACTTTGTTGCATCTGAACCCCGCCGCAGATCTCTTTTACAGAAGACAAATGGTATAAGAAAATCGCATATTATCTCATAGATAAATTTGTCCGTGAGATAAAATGCCAATATAGGAATTGTTTTGATAGCTAGTCCATGGCTGAGGAAATCAAAGAGAAAAGGTCGCATTATTGGCAGTAGTTTGTGCGGGATGAAGCTTGAAGTTTTTCTTATTAATGACAACTACATATAGAATAATTTCATTCTTTGCATGGTGAAAGAATAATAATAAATATCGATCAGGATTTCGTGTATTTATGTTATTTATTCTCTCTACGGCATGACCCTAAAATTATATGTACTCTGGTTTGTAGAAAACCTACCACTACTATTGGTAATGCATCTCAAACAATCTAATGATATAATTTTGTGCTTTTAAATAAAAATCTTATATTTTGTTTGTGATTAATTTTTTCCGTAGGTTTTTTTTTAATTTTGTACCTTTATTTGTGCTTTCACATAAAAAAAATCTTATATTTTGTTTATGATTATTTTTTACTTTGCAGCTTTAGTCATTCAAATGCACAAGGGATTATTGCTGAGATCTTTGGAATCCACTTTCCCATGGTTCTAAATATGAAAATAAAGTGCTCATTATCTATGCATTAGCTATTGAATATAAATGAGTTACACGAAACTACTATCTTGAATATAAATGAGTTACAAGAGGATGTGAATAGTATTCGAAGTATTGATGGATGATCTCATGGGATAAATAGGAAAATGATAACGCATTTTCTCTTTCTTTTTTTTCTTTCTACTTTTTTTATCCTTTAAGAAATATAAATATGTATATATATATGTTATTTTAAAAAATCAAATTTATATTTTTTAACATATTCAATATTGATTTTTATAATTTTCTTGTAATAGTAGATTTAGGTGTAACTTAACTCATGAAATATTTTTCATTTATATGGCTAATACTTTCATTTTTTCCTCATTATATAAAAAATATTTTTGAGAGAAAAGTTTTATGGTTAACAAAATGGGAAAGTTTAATTTTGTAGTTTAATTTTCAATTTAATAATTTTTTTTAAAATCAATTTAGAATCTTTTTAATGAAGGGAAATAAATATTTGATCTAGATATAATCCTTGATATTTATATAATGTATTATTTAATATTATTTATTATAATTATATAATATTATTAGAAATATTTTTAATAATCATTTGGTTTAGTTTATATATATAATATTTCGTTTTGTTTTTATTTATATAATTATATGATATTATCATTTATATATGCATAATTTTCTTATGGTGTTATTTTGAGTATTTATAGAAGTATTTCTTTTAAGCTTGGCAAGATTACATCTTCAACATGTCCAATATATCATTCTGATCTAGCAGCGGAATTGAACGAGTGACTTACATATTAGTGTACTCTAGTACTGTGTGGTCCCTCTCTTGATGCGAAGTTCTCCATCTCGTGTATAGGTCATTTTAGTTTAAAACAGGAGGATCGTATTACTCCTCGGTTTACTTATTTGGGGGGCCCTCTAATTAAGTCACCCCCAAGATGTGGGCCCTCTAAATAAGTCACTCCCCAAGCATCCAATTCCTCTCCCTTTTGTCGAGCCTCCTTACGCATCCTTTAGGGAATCAACAAAAGCTACCCAATTGTATCAAGGAGTACCTTAACAAAGCATCCGATCATTGTATATCCACGACCCTGTGGATCTTTATCGAAGCATTTTTAATATAAATTTGTGTATATATTTATAAAACTTTTGGTAAGAGTTAGAAGGTCAAGATTTTATATTGGCAATATGTTGTATAATTTCATGTATACAAACAATTTATATTAATCCAAAATTTTATATTAGTAATATCTTTTCTAATTTTACAAAATCTAATTTTTATATTGTTAAAGCATTTTCAATACATGAATGATGAAATTTTTAGATTAAAGTTTGTATAATTGTAGTGGAAAATCATACAAGTCTAAGATTTTTGTCACAAAATTACACACACACACACAAAACCTTGAAATTATTAATGTAAGCATTGGAGACATATTTATTGATAGAAACATAGAAGAAATAATCTGGAAGGCCTAATCTTTATGGTTAGTTTAAGAAGTTTTCCATGCCAAAGCCATATTTTCTAAGAAGGTCACGAGGTCAAATTCACATGGGGGTTTGAGGTTAGGTTTATATGTTTTTTTCTAGTAGAACTTATCCTAGGAACCATTACCAAAATTTGGGTAAGTGCCTAGAGGGATTTTCCAAGGGAATTTTCCATTAAAAAAAATAGTGCCCAAAGGTTTCACTAGATTGATAGATGCTATTGTGCTAAGTCTAGAAAGGTATTAGCATTAAATGTCATAGTGTAATATAGGGTTACAAGCCTCCCATACATTTATGGTTGATTTACCCTCAATATAAAAAATTCCAAGGAGAATTGGCATGGTACCAATACATTAGTTCTTTTATTAAGTGCGTGAGCATGGGGTGACATTATTTCATTTTCTAATGTTTCTTTCAATTTTCATGAGAGACATTAGAGTTGATTACCTTTATTTAATGAATGAATGGATGAAAATAAGTAGCCAACTATGAGGGCTGAGCTTTGGTTCAACGAGAGTGGCCAGTACCATCTGCGATTTTGGAAACCGATTCTCCATGATGCCTGGCAAAGAATTACGTTGACATGCGCAATACAACATGATAGCTAGTCCATGGCTGATGAGATAAAAGAGAAAAGGTCGCATTATTGGCAGTAGTTTGTGCGGGACGAAGCTTGAAGTTTTTCTTATTCATGGAAACTACATATAGAATAATTTCATTCCTTGCATGGTGAAAGAATAATAATAAATATCAATCAGGATTTCATGTATTTATGTTATTTATTCTTTCTACGGCATGACCCTAAAATTATATGTACTCTAGTTTGTAGAAAACCTACCACTACTATTGGTAATGAATCTCCAACAATCTAATGATATAATTTTGTGCTTTCAAATAAAAATATTATATTTTTTTTGTGATTACTTTTTTCCGTAGGTTTTTTTTAAATTTTGTACCTTTATTTGTGCTTTCACATAAAAAAATATCTTATATTTTGTTTGTGATTATTTTTTACTTTGCAGCTTTAGTCATTCAAATGCACAAGGGATTACAGCTGAGATCTTTGGAATCCACTTTCCCATGGTTATAAATATGAAAATAAAGTGCTCATTATGTATGCGTTCGTTATCCAATATAAATGAGTTACACGAAACTACTATCTTGAATATAAATGAGTTACAAGAGGATGTGAATAGTATTCTAGGTATTGGTTGATGATCTCACGAGACAAATAGGAAAATGATAACCTTTCGACTTTTTTTATCCTTTAAGAAATATAAATATGTATATATATGTTATTTTAAAAAATCAAATTTATATTTTTTAACATACTCAATATTAATTTTTATAATTTTTTTGTAATAGTAGATTTAGGTGTAACTTAACTCATGAGATATTTTTCATTTATATGGCTAATAATTTCATTTTTTCCTCATTATATAAAAAATATTTTTGAGAGAAAAGTTTTATGGTTAACAAAGTGGGAAAGTTTAATTTTGTAGTTTAATTTTCAATTTAATAATATTTTTAAAAATCAATTTAGAATATTTTTAATGAAGGGAAATAAATATTTTTTCTAGATATAATCCTTGATATTTATATAATATATTATTTAATATTATTTATTATAATTATATAATATTATTAGAAATATTTTTAATAATCATTTGGTTTAGTTTATATATATAATATTTCATTTTGTTTTTATTTATATAATTATATGTTATTATCATTTATATATCCATAATTTTCTTATGGTGTTATTTTGAGTATTTATAGAAGTATTTCTTTTAAGCTTGGCAATATTACATCTTCAACATGTCCAATATATCATTCTGATCTAGTGGGCGAATTGAACGAGTGACTTAGATCTTAGTGTACTCTAGCACTGTGTGGTCCCTCTCTTGATGTGAAGTTCTCCATCTTGTGTACAGGTCATTTTAGTTTAAAACAGGAGGATGGTATTGCTCCTTGGTTTACTTATTTGGTGGGCCCTCTAAATAAGTCACCCCCAAGATGTGGGCCCTCTAAATAAGTCACTCCCCAAGCTTCCAATTCCTCTCCCTTTTGTCAAGCCTCCTTACGCATCTTTTAGGGAATCAACAAAAGCTACCCAAATGTATCAAGGAGTACCTTCAAAAAGCATCCGATCATTGTATATCCACAACCCTGTGGATCTTTATCAAAGAATTTTTAATATAAATTTGTGTATATATTTATAAAACTTTTGGTAAGAGTTAGAAAGTCAAGATTTTATATTGGTAATATGTTGTATAATTTCATGTATACAAAAAAATTATATTAATCCAAAATTTTATATTAGTAATATATTTTTTAATTTTACAAAATCTAATTTTTATATTGTTAAAGCATTTTCAATACATGAATGATGAAATTTTTATATTGGGGGGGAAAATGGGGAAACACACCATCATCTTCCCCTATTTAATTACAAGATACAGTTATTATTTGTGTTGCGCTCTAAATGGCCCATGGAAGGAAAATAGCCTTGCCATTAGGATATGAACATAAGTGTTTTCCATGCATTTTGCAAAAAGCTATACATAATAGCAAAATGAGAATGAAGTCCATTAGTTTGATTCTCATATAAAGAAATTAAGGAAGACAATATGATATAACTAGTACATTATTAGATTTAATGAAGCAGTGAAACATGTGTAGGTAGGATATAGTTGCAGTTGTATAGAGGTGTACAAAAACGCAAGCAACATCTCATTCCAACCTCAAGCACTTAGGTTAGAATGATAACTTAAGAGAGAATGAGATGAGACAATTGGTACATTGATAGATTCAATCAATCAATGAAGGGAAAACATGTCATCAAGTAGGATTTGAGCATAATTTTATGTAGGTGTACACACACGCAAAAGAAACATCTCATCCCACCCTCAAACATTTATATGAGAATGATATTATTGGTACCTTGCTAGCTTTAATTGGTTCACAAATAGAAAACATGTCATAAAGTGGGATTTGAACTTGTGTGGGGAGGATAACAATTTCACCTCTTAAACATCTCTCTCTCTCTCTCTCTCTCTCTCTCTCTCTCTCTCTCTCTCTCTCTCTGTACACACACACTACAATGGAAGAATTGTGACCTCCCCATTAGCAACATGCCATTGGGATATGGTTCTTTCCCTTGGAATATGTTTCCCTCTTATTTGAGTGTGCCCAGCTGATTGTTGAGCATGTGGAAGTTGTTGGGAATTGGTAGGAGAATACAAGGTAATATATCAGCTAGTAGTGGAGCCCTATGTATGAGTTAAGCCCTTATGAATTTTGGGTGCATTCCCCGTGAATTGCGTGAGGCCATTGTATTATGTTTTTTAAGCTTGTGTGGTGAGTGGAGGTCTTAGTAGATGATTGAATCATTATGGTGCTTGTTGTATAGCTAATAAACCACTTGGAAAATATGAAAATAAAATAGGCAAACCATCTTGACAGTGGATTCCAACTCTTGAAACGAAGCAATACCCCATCTAAAATTTTGGTGAATCCTTGTGAATGAACTAAAAGATAAGACTGAGTCATTGTGGTGCCCACTACTAAGAGAAATTGATAAACCAACCTAGCGCTTGTTATAGGTGCAACAGGTAAACCACCTTGGTGCTTGCTTTTAAAGGTAAGTTGATAAACGGCTTGGGCAGTGGGCTACATAACATGGATGAAAAGCCATGCTTTTGGTGTGAATTCCCTAAGAAATAATTTCCTCAGACATTGGATCTAAATCAAGGGCGGTAAATATAATGTTATAAGTTATATGTGTGTTCCTATTACTTAAAATTTTCTATAACATTAATATGTAAGTTCTATTGTGAACGGTAACGGTTTCGTGACCTGTTGAAAATTTTAAAGTATGTACTGTTGTAAAACCGATAAATAATATGGTAATCCAAACCAGCAGACAAAACTCATTAACTGGCCACCAAGGAGCGATGGTATAACAAAAATAAAACCTTTAATCTAAGAATATAGTTCGCGATGAATCAAACTATAGACAGACATTATTTAAGTTCAAAGAGGATTCTAGAACAGTATGATACCAAACCTTAGAAAAATTATGTACACCACATGGGCAGATGGAAGCCCGAGGGTACAGGGTTCTCTCTATCGGATGTTTCTTTAGAAAATAGCCATGAATAAATGATATACATTCCATGAAATTTATCAGAAATAACATTAAGCTATGAGTCAACTAAACTAAACTAGTGTGTAGCAAAACCTTCATGGTGTAAGAAATCGAGTATAACAATTTACAAAATTTCATGAATAATATTACAGTTACAACAGTAATAACCCAACAGGTACATGCATTAATTCAAGGTATTATACTAGTTTCATATATTAATGTAACAGTAAATTAACAAATAGCTCTTGTTGGCAGGATGACAGGAACCCTGACAACAGTGCCAACCTAAAATGGTAATGACAAGGGATTGTAATTCGATATGAAACCAAAAACAATGGATTATCACCCCAAAATTTTTACACATTTAAATCATAGCATTACATCGTGAAGACTTGGAAGTTCCAAGGGTAAAGAAAAACCATATTAAAAAAGGCAGCCTAATGTATGTCACCAGAAGAGCTAAAAATACCCTTGGCAGAAACTGATTTCAAATAAGCAATATTGAAATATTATTTAACTCCATTGTAACAAATACATCCATTATGAATGCCTCTTAACCTAACCCTTAGATGCATTACAAGTAGCGAGGTAAAAGGAATTAAACCAAAAATCTAGAACATTCGTGGCCAAGATGAGGAGGCTAGTGGCGTTACGAGTGGGTGGTCCCATAACCTACCAAAACATAAACAAAAGACAAAAACTTAAGAACGGTATACAATTTCACCTTTGAATGCCTACGAGCTAAGAACAGTTCTATGCAAAGAAAATAGACTTACCAGAGGGAATTCTGTGTGTCCAAATGCACCGTACGCCACAGTGCTTATCTCTCTCAGTGCCTCGAAATCCCATCGAGACCAAAAGATATGAATCGGCAGTAAGCTTCCAAACGAGTAACCAAGGGTGAAAAATTATTTAGGTTCAGAGTCAAATAGAGGTAGAGAGAAAACCAACTAGAGATAAGGGTATTCGATGACCATATCTGTGCATAGTAAGGTCTCCATAGCTGTAGAGCTTCATCCGGGAAAAAAAGGGAAGAAAACTCCAAGAATGAGCTGGGGTATTGGTCCGGGTTGGTTACACTAACCCTATCATAGCCAAATACAATCGTCAGATCGGGCCTAGGTAGATCGACAACTCAAAAGTGCCAAATGTCCCTACGTGCAGCCTATAGGGTTGGTGGTCACCGAAAACTACAGGTAGGTATTCTAGAAACATCTCCAACCCGAGTAAAATACGTTTACCATAGTGGATCATATCGAGGCATACCTGGCCATACATTTAGCTTGGCTTATGAAATGAGTTAGCTACATTGGATATCAACAATATGGAATGTTGAATAATGCATGGTGTGTCATTACTGTTAAACAAAAAGAACTACTGTATTTTTCATATAAATTATTACAATGTATTTTGACATGAAAACTATGATGGGTGCTAACATAACGTTTTGATAATTTCCTTCCAGCTATAGCAATTATTTATGTGTTTTTTTACAATGGTTAATTTGCATAAAGAGATAGGATAAAAATGTAGTTTGTAAGGAGTTGTGTGTTACAGTTCATTTTGAATAAAAATTTGAGAAACTTAATTTAATTAATTAATAATTAATATATGGATGAGAGATTTAATATTTGCAAAATATTTACAAAATATTTTTATCAATAGTGAAAAAAGAATGTTGAGATTTATCTTAAAGGTAATTTTTCTCTTTTTTCTTTTCAACTTAATTAAAAAATATTATAAATAAAATATATATTTTCTATTTAAGTAAATTTGTGGACATTTAGGTATGTGGAATTGATAAGTTATTGGAATTGATAAGTTATTAGCCTATAGTATTGTAAAAAAACTTATTTAAAAGATAAGAATTTCAATGGTAAAAAGAAGACAAATCTGCATTATTAAGAATCCTATTACATACCTTTTATTTATTTATATACTAATTTTTTTAATAATAATAATTTAAAATAAAATTATAATTTAATTAAATTTTATATGTTTTTTAAATTTTAACAATGTGAAATAAATATTTGTATATTTATTATACATTAATGTCTATCAATATTTTCAATAAATTTAATTTATATAATTAGGTTCAGTTAATTTAGGTAATTACATTCATTTATAAAAATAAGTCTTTACTAGTGTTAAACTAAACTCATCATCCATTTACATATTAAACTTTTAAACAAAAGTGTTTGAGATACATGTTAAATGCAATACCCAAATATAAAATTATTAATCAGTTTGATATTTTGAAGATTTATGTGGTGTGAGTTTTTGAGGAGGGTTATATGACATCTCCAGAGTATCCATTTTTATGTCTACAATTATTAGTCAACTTGTTAATTAAAATATACTTAATGGGATTAAGGATTATTGATCAATTATGGATAAAGTTTGATCTTTGTTCACACTTGTTTCATTATATAATATTTGATTTCCTTACAATAACATTAGTTAATACTATGTGAATATAAAATCAATCCGCGAAAATGATTATGGATTAATTTATTAATTATCCATAGTTATAGTTATTTTTATTAATAAATTAATAGATAATCATCATAATTGATTGATTTTATAATTTTTTCTATGTTTTGTGGATAAATATATCTCCAACATTTATAGTAATAATTTGAAGGCTTTGTTTATCTATATATATAATTTTGCAACAATAAAGTAGACTGGTATGATTATCCACTACAATTGCACAATTTTTATCCAAAATTTTCATCATTCATGTATTAAAATTACTTTACCATTATAACAATTTAAATTTTGTAAAATAAAAAAAAATATTACTAATAAAAAAAATTGAATTAATATAAAGTTCTAGTATGCATTAACTAATTCTTCTATTATGAAATCTTGACTTTTAACTCTTACCTAAAAAACAAGCACACACATATAATACTAAAACAAAATTATACATATATACTTGACAATATTACATAATTATATAAATGAAATGAAAATA
Organism: Pinus albicaulis; assembly: GCA_034641835.2. NCBI lineage: Eukaryota > Viridiplantae > Streptophyta > Pinopsida > Pinales > Pinaceae > Pinus > Pinus albicaulis. The sequence continues at coordinate 65,842 of JAXQQM020085355.1, forward strand.
GAATACAATATATATCAAATTAAAACTAAACTAAATAACTATTAAAAATATTATATATATATATATATATATATATATATATAATAAATGAAGTTAAATATAATATATTATACATATTAATGATTATAATATTTCAAATATTCATTGAAATATTTTTATTTGCTAAAAAAATTTAAATTAGAGTTTTATACCTTCATGAAAACTTAAATCATAAAAATTAAACTTATAAAGCTCTTTCTTCAAAAATCTTTTTCATATAAGTGAGGAAAAATAATATTATTCATCATATAAGTGAAGAAAAAGATATCACAAATTTGTAGGTTAATAAATATTTCTGAAAACTGTAAATTAAGTTCAACAAATCTACTATTAAAAATAAATAAATTATAAAAATCAATTTTAAATATGTCATAAAAGATTGATTTGATTTTTTAAAATAACACTTACATAGACTTACATATTTCTTAAACCAATGAAAAAAAATAGAGCATTATCATTTTCCTATTTATCTTATGAAATCTTCGATGAGTACCTCGAATATTATTCACATTCTCTTGTAACTCATTTATATTGAAGACCATAGATTCTTCTAACTCATTTATATTATACAATCATCTATTAAAGGGCACGGAGAGATAATGAACACTTCATTTATATATTTATAACCACGCTAAAGTGGATTCCAAAGCTGAGCTCTGCAGTAATCTCTTGTGTATTAGAATGAATAAAGGTGAAAAAAAAAAACCACTGAAAAAAGTAATCACAAACAAAATATTTGAAAGCACAAAATTATATCATTAGATCGTTGGAGATGCATTAGCAATCGTAGTGTTGGGTCTTCCATAAACATGACTACATACAATTTTAGGGTTGTGGGGTTGACAGAATAGATAAAATAAACACACGAAATCCTGCGCCCGATAGCAGCCATTCACCATACATAACCATGCTATGTTTCCGGAAGCCGCATCTAAGATGTGACCTGTGCCGTTTGTTTTGCGATCACTCCATCCATCTTTCCGAGTAGGCGAAATGTCGTAGTTAATGAAATAAATGTACTTTGCTTCTATGTTTGAGTTTATGCAGTATTCTCGCGCTTCTCACACTGACTCAGTGGTGGGTTCCCATTTGAATTTCAATTTTATTGCATTGCCGTGTTGAATTTCAAATTTGCCGTCGCGTTGGAATTCAAATATTCATTTATCACAAGTGGAATTTTACGGTAAACAATAAATCGTAAGTTATACAATATTAAATGTCCTAAGGCAGTATATGCTCATAATTAGATTTAAATCAGTTTAAATCTAAGAGTAACCCTATACAGCATTTTAATATCCTATAGCTTATGCTTTATGGCTTTGGAGGAAGAGAACTCAGCCCTCAAGCCATAGCCGTTGAAGTAACCTTTATGGCTTTGTATCAACTCAACCCTTTATGGCTTTCTATCAACCATGGCTGTCAATTGAAGTAACCGTTGGAGTAAAAAAAACATGGACAGCAGGGATGATCTGTTTCTATCAACCATGCCCTCAAGCCATAGCCGTTGAAGTAACCGTTGCAAGAAAAATGCCCATGATTCGGGGGATGGTTGGAGAGGAGGTAGGAGCCTCAAATATGTATATCAATGGACGGTTCTAGAAGCGCCAGAGATATATATGTATATCTCGAGTCCTATCATTTTTCACCATTTCGTCCTCAACTATCTATGTTCTCTATGTTCTCTGTGTCTTTTCAGTCTGAGACGGTGAGAGACTTTCAAACGAGAGCAATTTTATTTTCATCAAAGGGAAAAGTACCGACATGATCAAGATTCAGAAGACCTCAAAGCATGGCAGTACTTCTTACAAAGTGGCAGTCGGTTTGTTCGCAGCTGCAGTGATTTTTATTTTCTTAGCGGAAGGCGAAACCCGACAGAACTTTCAAGTGGAGCTATGAACAGCATGTTCGAAGTGATGGCGAGGAAATACTCGTACAAAGAAATCAATATCGTATTGGCCCTGGCTTACATTATTCATCTGGATGTCAAGCCTCAGAACATTCTTCTGGACGAGAATTTCGTGGCGAAGGTCTCCGACTAGATAGCGGCGTCATTATGATTTTGATCAGAGTATTGAAGATCGGTTTTCTGTTCATACTAGACATTCGATGAGGGCGGTAGTGCCTCTGCAAGACAAGGGCCGGATGCCTCTGCGAGAGAATTTTCAGTTTGACATAGGGAAGAGAATGAACCGGAATTCAAGATTACCGTCCCGTGGTAGTAATTTGGGGGTGATGTATATTCATCTATTATATCTCTATTATCACCAAGATAGACGTGAGATGATTGAAATTTGTAATGAATTTTCTTTATCTTATACTTTTGTTTGAATTCATCGAAGATATTGATATTAGTCCCATAGCCCACAGTTAAATCTTTAAAGCGAAGGGCATCCTGCAGATCTTATGATTCTCTTTCTATTGTATGAGGATTTCTGAACCCCAAACAGTTTTCGGGGTCATGCAGATCAATGATCATCTTTCTTCAGCATGGTAATCGCATGGAATTCCATTTAATCTCATCGCTCTGTATTCCGTTGGCTTGTTTTTTTTTAATTGTAAATTACTGGGTAGCGAAAAGGTCGCTAATATTGCTGAAAAATAAATGAATGATACAGGTCATTTGAGGACGCTTCTAATGTTAGCTGAAGAAATGAAATCAAATCCCAATTCCGATTCCAGTTCCAGGTATGGTCCTATTATCTAGTGCGTCAGCAATTTTTATTGAATGTAAAGCTCTGCCGCCTCCTGAATATTTTAAACGACTTTTATGTGTCCACCCCTTTAAAACCCCATTACAAATTAGGTACCGGACGGTTGGTCTGTTAAAGGTAACGCAAACAATAATGGGTACATAATCAATGTAGAAAGAATCCTTGGGTTGTAAGGATTTCAACACCAGTACGGTTTTGGGGATGGGATCACGAGTATATTATTCCTGTGTATTATGCTGCCTGTCATATTACCTGATTTAATATTTTCACTTGAGCACTGTATTGCACGGTAAACTCAGGTTTGCGGTTAGATGAATAGCTATTGAAGTTCCTGCTTTTACGTGTGCAACACATTTAATTTATTTCAGATAAAAAATTTTATATCTTAGTTTTTATTAATAGTTTTTAATTTATTTTGTTTTTGAATTATTTCTTTATCAATATGATTTAGTTTAATTTATTTTTTAAAATGATTTTCAAATTGAAATATTTAATATATTATTTAATTTTATTATATTTTTTTAATTAAAATAACTTGAATGTATAAAGAAAAATTGTTTAAATTTATATAATATAAAGTGATAATATATATGATAAAATTAAATTGTACTATAAAAGTTAAGATTCCTTTTGAATATATATTTTAGTAGTCAAACTAGGCTAGGCTAGGTTAAGCTAGGTTAGGGTAGGTTGGGTTCGGTTAGGGTAGGTTATCTTATCTTATCTTAGGCTAGGGAAGGTTAGGTTATGTTATGCTAGGATAGGCTAGCCTAGGTTATGTTAAGTAGGTTAGGTTAGGCTACGATAGGCTAGCGTAGGCTATGCTAAGCTAGGTTATGTTAAGTAGGTTAGGTTAGGCTAGGATAGGTTAGGCTAGGTTAGGCTAGGCTAGGCTATGCTAGGTTAGGTTAGGTTAGGCTAGTCTAGGCTAGGCTAGGCTATGCTAGGTTAGGTTAGGTTAGGCTAGTCTAGGCTAGGTTAGATTAAGCTAGGTTAGGTTAGGTTAGGTTAGTAGGATAAGCTAGCCTAGGTTATGCTAGGCTAGGCTAGGCAAGTCTAGGTTAGGTTAGGTTAGGCTAGGCTAGGCTAGGCTAGGCTAGGCGAGGATAGGATAGGATAGGATATGCTAGGTTATGTTAGGCTAGGATAGGTTATGTTAGGCTAGGCTAGGCTAGGCTAGGTTAGGGTAGGGTAGGCTAGGGTAGGCTAGGCTAGGTTAGATTACATTAGGATAGGTTAGGTTAGGTTAGGCTAGGGTAGGGTAGGATAGGATAGGATAGGGTACGATAGGTTAGGCTAGGCTAGGCTAGGCTAGGGTATGGTAGGGTAGGTTATGTTAAGCTAGGCTAGGCTAGGTTAGGTTAGATTAAGATAGGCTAGGCTAGGGTACAGTAGGCCATGATAGGAAAGGCTAGGCTAGGGGAAGCTAGGGTAGGCTAGGATAGGTGAGACTAGGTTAGGTTAGGCTAGAGTATGCTAGGTTATACTATATTATTGAAGTTAAGGTTAGACTATATTATTGTAGGTTAGGTTAGGCTAGGCCACGATAGGTTAGGTTAGTATAGGCTAGCTTAGGATAGGTTAGGCTAGGTTACGCTAGGCTAGGATTTAGGCTAGGTTAGGCTAGGCTATAATAGGCTAGGATATGCTATGATAGTCCACGCTAGGATAGGATAGGCTAGGATAGGGTAGGGTAGGGTAGGGTAGGGTAGGTTTGGCTAGAGTAGGCTAGGTTAGACTAGGTTAGGTAGGTGAGGCTATAGTAGGCTACGTTAGACTAGGTCAAGGTAAGATAGGCTAGGTTTGGTTAGGTTACAGTAGGCTAGGATAGGCTAGTGTAGGGTAGGGTAGGTTGGGTTAGGTCAGGTTAAGCTATGTTAAACTAGGCAAGGGTAAGCTAGGCTAGATTAGGTTAGTCTAGGCTAGGCTAGGGTACGGTAGGGTAAGGTAGGGTAAGATAGGGTAGGTTAGGTTAGATTAGGTTAGGTTATGTTAGGTTAGGATTGGCTAGGCTTGGCTATGCTAGGCTAGTAGATTAGGCTAGGCTAGGCTAGGCTAGGCGAAGCTAGGCTAGGCTAGGAAAATGTAGGTTAGGTTAGGAGAGTGTAGGCTAGGATAGGCTAGGATCGACTAGAGTAAGTTAGGTTAGACTAGGATATTGTACGCTAGGTTAGATAGGTGAGGCTAGGCGAGTCAAGCGTAGGTTAGTCAAGTATAGGCTAGCTTAGGCTAGTCTAAAGTAGGCTAGGCTAAGAGAGGCTAGAATAAGTTAGGCTAGGCTAGTATTGGCTATAGCAAGCTATGTTAGACTAGGTTATTGCCGGCTAGGTTAAACTAGGCAAGAGTAGGCAATGCTAGGCTAGGTTAGTCTAGGTTAAGTAAGCTAAGTAGGCTAATTAGGCTAGGTTAGGCTAGGCTAAGTAGGCTAATTAGGCTATGTGGCTAGGCTAAGTAGGCTAAGTAGGAAACCTTAGGCTAGGTAAGGTTAGGTTAGGTTAGGCTATGTAGGCTATGTTAGTCTATGTAGGTTAGGATAACCTAGGATATGGTAGGCTAGGCTGGGTTAGGCTAGGTTTAGCGAGGGTACACTAGGCTGGGTTAGGCTAGGTTTAGCGAGGGTACACTAGGCTAGCCTAGGCTAGGTTACATTAGGTCACGTTATGCTATACTAGGTAGGCTAGGCAAGGCTAGGCTAGTCTCGGTAAGGTTGGGCTAGGTTAGGTTAAGCTAGTCGACATCGAGGTAGGTTAAGTTAGGCTAGTTTAGGTTAGGCTAGGTTAGTAGGATATGCTAGGCTGCGTAAGGTTCGGTTAGGCTAGGTTAGGTTTGGCTAGGTTAGGCTAGGCTAGGCTAGGATGGATTAGGTTAGGGTAGTTTAGGTTAGGGTAGGGTAGGGTAGGGTAGGTTAGGTTAGGTTAGGCTAGTCTAGACTAGGCTATGTTAGGCTAGGATAGGATAGCCTAGGATATTCTAGGCTAGGATAGTCGAGGCTAGGGTAGGTTAGTCTATGGTAGGTTAGGCTAGGTTAGGCTAGGCTAGGTTAGGCTAGCCTACGTTGGGCTAGGTTAGGCTAGGCTAGGTTGGGGTAGTGTAGGCTAGGCTAGGCTAGGCTATGCTATGCTATGCTAGGATACATTGGGGTAGGCTAGGCCGGGGGTAGGTTAAGCTATGCTAGTTTAGGTTAGGTTAGGTTAGTAGTATAGGCTAGGCTGCATAAGTTTGGGTTAGGCTAGGTTAGGCTAGGCTACGCTAGGCTAGGCCAGTTTAGGCTAGGGTATTTTAGGTTAGGGTAGGGCAGGGTAGGTTCGGTTAGGTTAGGTTAGGCTAGTCTAGACTAGGGTAGGGTAGGCTAGGATATTCTAGGCTAGGATAGTCGAGGCTAGGGTAGGTTAGTCTACGGTAGGTTAGGCTAGGTTAGGCTAGACTAGGTTAGGCAAGTCTAGGTTGGGGTAGTGTAGGCTAGGCTAGGATACATTGGGTTAGGCTAGGATAGGTTAAGTTAGGTTAGACTAGGTTAGGTTAGGCAAGGTTAGGTTAGGCTAGGTAAGGTTAGGCTAGCTAAGGTTACGTTAACAAACGTTATGATAGGCTAGTTTAGGCTAGTTTAGGCTAGGCTAGGTAAGGGTAGGTTAGCTTATGCTAGGATAGGTTGGGTTAGGCTAGGTTAGCTTATGCTAGGCTAGATTATCCTAGGTTGGGCTAACCTAGGCTACTCAAGGCAAGGCGAGGTTTCACAAGGCAACGCGAGGTTACCCAAGGCAACGCTAGGTTAAGTTTGGGTAGGTTAGGCTAGGCTAGGCAAGGACATGTTACGCAAGGACATGTTAGGCTAGGATAGGTTATGCTAGGTTAGACTAGGTTAGGTTAGGATAGGTTAGGCTAGGTGAGGTTAGGCTAGGATAGGTATGGTCAGGCTAGGAAAGGCTATGTTAGGTTAGTCTAGGGTAGGCTAGGTAAGGCTAGGATAGGTTAGGCTATGCTAGGATAGGTAAGGCTAGGATATGTTAGGCTAGGTAATGCTAGGTTAGGTTAGGCTAGGAAATGTTATGTTAGGTTAGTCTAGCGTAGGCTAGGAAAGGTTATGTTAGGTTAGTCTAGGGTAGGCTAGGTAAGGGTAGGATAGGTTAGGCTAGGCTAAGATACGTTAGGCTAGGTTAGGCTAGGTAATGCTAGGTTAGGTTAGGCTAGGGAAGGTTAGGTTAGGTTTGGTTAAGCTATGTTAGGCAATGATAGATTAGGCTAGGCTAGGTTAAGTTATGCTTGGTTAAGATAGGTTAGTCTAGGCTAGGCAAGGTAAGTCTAGGATAAGAAAGGTTAGTCTAGGCTACGCTAGGCTAGGCTAGGTTATGCTATGCTAGGTTAGGCTAGGTTAGTCTAGCGTAGGTTAGGCTAGGGTATATACACTATGTTGGAGTAAGATAGGTTTGGGTAGGCTAGGCTGGGCTAGGTTTGGATCGGCTAGGATGGCCTAGGTTTGGATAAGCTAGGCTAGGATAGACTAGGCTAGGATAGGATAGGGTAGGCTAGGATAGGATAGGGTAGGCTAGGGTAGGTTAGGCTATGATAGGATAGGTTAGGCTAGGTTAGGTTAGGCTCGATGCTTCTCATTCAATTGTCAACTCAGGGCATGTCTTATTATTTCAAGACTGTGAGCATAGTATATGCAAGTGATATCAAAGAACCCCTACTCACCGGGATCAGTCTCGAGGACTATCTAATTCTCGAAGCTCAATCAATTCAAATGGAAATGGAATTGTAAAATTATGTTTAACTATTATGTCTAAGTACGTGCAGAAAAGAGCAACCTATGATTGAACAACACACAAATGAATTCAACAACAGTCCTACAGAATTGAACAACAGCTTCAATAAATTGAATAGTAATTTCTTATCTAATTTTGCAATGGAATTCTCTTTTTAAATTGAATAGATGACATCTCTCTGAATCAATTAACAACTAGATGCCTTACATTACTGATGGAAAGATCTAGCTCTTAGCTATTTACATAATTGAACAACAGTCATGCTAAAACAAATGAAGCGAGTATAAAAGCATTGGGAAATGATGAAAGCATCTAAAAACTATGAAAGCATTCATTGTAAACAAGGAAACATGAATAATGAACTATTATAATGAAAGATAAAGTTGTAGTATATTATGTTCACAATTCAACCAATTAAATGATATCTCATAAAATGTGTTTGATGACTGAAACGTAAATTTTGTAATTGAACGTATAGCATAGAGATTAGCACAGAAAATCCCAGGGCTGGGCCTAAACCACCAGAAGTCTACCGCTACGGAAAACTTAGAAATTGACTATAAAAATGCCAAGACCTTTATTAAGCTGAAAGTTAATACATTGATATAATAGGACAATCCTGTCCTAATACATCTATTACAGAATAAAGTATCTATTTTGATCTATCTATATTGTTCATTTTTTGCCTTTTCAAGGCGATTACAACAGTGGTAACGGTCTTTTCCATACGAGATTTTGCTGCTTTTGGATGTTGTTTGAGTTCTTCAAACATGGAGGTGCCTTTCCCTCTTCTGCCTGTCCATGGTAGTCATCATGGTTTCGTTAGTCTCTATCTGTCAGCTGTCTTCTGGTCATCATTGATTCAACTAGTTATTTCCCCGTAAATAAAGATATAACAAGTCAATTTCCCGTTGTAAAACATCCCTTTTACTGTTAGTTCAATTTGTCCTGATTTTACATTAATCTTCCTTTCCTTTACTGTTAAGATGAGGAAAAATTCTTAAAGGTGGATAAAAATTTTTGGTAAAGGAAGGGTGAAAATGTACCAAAAGAGAGGAAAGCCTAGAACTGAATATCTTCTATAAAGGGGCTGGGATTACTGTCCCTGTCCTCCTCTAAGAAGAAGTTGTGCATGTATAGTTCACACAAGAGGTATTGGACCTGCTCATTTTGATCATTGCAGCAATGGAAAAATTCCTCTATGGTTTTAAAAGTCATGGGCTTCCCTGCCCCGACAGCCTTGATCTTCAGTAACAGCAACCGTTCTACTAGAAATAGGGCATAGTTGGTGGCTAGTTCCCTGCATGTTAGCACATCAGAGTACAGAAAGCAAACCATAGTGGCTTGCTTCTTAGCTTGTCCCACCTGATCCTGTGCTTTCTTTACCTTCGCTTTTTCTTCTCAGAGTTGAGAAAATGTCTCATTCTCTATTGCATAAAGGTATGTGAATTTATTTAATAGTTCCTAATAATATTGTGTGGGCACTACTTCCTTTCTACATTGTGTTAAATCATGCTGTGTTCGAATTAATTCATTAAGCAATTTTTGATTGGTAGCCTTTTCTACTAGAAGAGCGTAGGCAGGGGCTTCCACCATTTGGGTTCCCTTTTCTTCTCTAAAGTCCAGCCTAGTTTGCACAAAGGCTTCAATAGTGTCCACTAGGTCCATGCATTGCCTCAATCTCGAAGACGTTAGTTTCTATTCGATCTGTGCCTCAACCTCATGCTAGTCACATCAGGTGGTGACAAGCTTTGTTTGGGTTTTACGTAGGTAACTAATTCTTTCTTAGGCTTTCGAGCCTTGATTCTTCCTTGATTGTTTCCTCAAATGTTTTATCATTTCCTTAGCCTTTGCAAGTTCTTGTCTTGGCCTGGTTTTGGTAGGGGATGGAGGAGCAACAACCTTGTTTTCAGGAATGGTGGTGCGAGTTTCAAGGTTTTCTGTGATGATATTTTCTACTTGTACTCCAGAGCTTAATTTTGCATTAATTTTCAATGCTTGCATTTTGTTCCTAGGGGATGGTGTCCTCATTGATTTTGGTCAGGCTGGCATTCTACACTCTTCCTATTCTTATCACTCAGGAGGCAGAAAAGAAGGCCCTCAAACCTTGTGATTCATCTTGGTGAGGTAATATCTAAGTACGACCAGAGCTGTTGGTGGTGGTAGATTGGTTTAACAGTTCCTCTTGCTCCTCAGCTATTCAGATGGGCTTCTAGTTTCACAGGATGCCCTCATTTTCTCTAGAACTCGATCCATATCTTTCTCGTAGTCTTATAATGGTATGTTTTGAGGGCTTCAAGGTGGTGAATGGGATGGCCCTACCTCCTCTGGCATTTCCAAGGTTTCTTGTTGTAATTGAAGTCTTTTGGACTGTCTTCGCTTGCTTGGTTTTGTTTTCGAAGCATGGGTCTTTTTCATTCTTCTTCCTCTAGGTATGTTCATTTTAGGGAGCTCAATTTCGATCCCGATAGGGTTTTCCTCATGTGCATGCACGACATGCTTAACAAAGTTGTCCTAGGATGTCTGTTGTTTGCCTAATTCATGCATGATAATTAACTTGAATAAACCATGGTGGTTGACGGCTGCTTGGGGGTTTTTAGCCTTTCTCATTCGAACAACAGTGTCATGTACAAAATTTAAGTAAGAAGGCAGATTAATTGAAATCTTTTGTTTAAGAACAACTAACAATTTGAGTTGACAGGGTTTTACCACGTCTTTGTGTCTATCGCATGTGATGAATATTTAGATGAATGATACCAATTCCTGCCACGGTTTTTGTAGAGAGGTAGGTTTAATCCCCTTTCCTTTCTGTTCCAATGGTTCTCCTGGATCCTGGTACACTGCGATTGCCTCTCGTAGAAGAAGTTGCTTTTCGGTCAATATTTCTCCCTTTTCTGGCATTCCGGAAACTTCAGCAATGATATCCTATGTGACAGGTATAATCCTTCCATTGAGTTTGGTATGTCCCTCCTGTAGGTTATGTAGGAATTCAATTGCTATCTCTGTGTCAATGTCACGCCTCCAAATTTTATTTTATTTTTTCATTATATTTATGGTACAAAATATTATATCCTCTTTAATCTCTAGTAGCTAGGGTACCCCTTCCAATCCTCTTTTGGAAATCTTTCCCTTCTAAATTTAATTCCAATTATAAATCTATATATATATATATATGTAAGTATTGTTCTACTCACAAAAATTATGTATGTACAACTCTTATCCCACTCGTTTTAACTTCACATCATATAAGACTATTCTTTTACCATTTTATTTCCCCTTAAAATAAGATGATTACGTCTACATTTAAATCCACATAGCGTAAGGTGGATATATCGTCATTTTAAATTCATATAATATGATATTATCACGTTTCCATTTAACCGCACAGAGTCTAGGTCTTCCATACGACCATTTAACTTTATCTACTATAAGAGATGCGTTATATCAAACTACCGTACCGGTCACGTTTTATGTGGGTACGCTCCCACTATATATATATATCAACGTGGAATCTTGCCACTGGTTTAAATTTCCATCATATCTATATTTGATGTAACTATTACTCTAAGGTAAAGTCCCTCTTGCGTGACGGCTACTGTATAATTTGCTTAAGCACCATTATCTGCGGTTTCCAGATCTGGTACGTAGAGTAGTAACGCGTTTTTTCGTGTTTATTGCAGAGTGCAGTTGGCCAGCAGGCCACGGTAGGGTTCTGCCTTTAATGGCATGAGTACTCGCCCCGGCCGTCAATCAGTTTCGTGTGGGAACAATGATACCCGTGTTTCCCTCTAATGCGTTGAAATTTCGCAAGGTACCGGTATGTGTCAAATTTCTTTTGCATCGGGAAAATTTGATTTTATTTACCACAGTACTAACGCTCGGTGAAACCGGCATGTGTCGCCAATCGTTGTGCGGCCCTGATACGGTTCATTTCAGCATAAACGAAGCGCCGAGTTTTAGCCGAAATTTCGCTGGCACCGTACTGAGAATTAGAGTGGAAGAAAAATCGAGATGAAAGGGTACTGCTTGACCCATCCATCATGATTTCTAAAATCCCCTTCGGGATTTTTTTATGCAACTCTCGGCTATGCAGACTAGGGTTAGCGCCTCCGCCCTACACGCTAAACCTGAAACCCGCCTCCGCGTGCACAGTTGTGTACTCGTGGAAAATAGACAGCGGTTTCCCCCTTTTTAACCTACGTTCTTGCCATTGTTACATCATCCCCGGGTTTAGTTCTTTTGTATCTCTCATTCATTTCTTTTCTCTCTAAGCTTCAGCTCTCTGTGTCGCCTGGCGGTTATGACAATGGAGACCGGGTCAGCACCGGCATTGCGGTAGCCTGATTAGTCGTGTAGAACAGGTGTGGCTCGACACAGAAATGAAATTTTTGTTTACTTTGTTCGTATTGTTTTTTTTTCTAATATTTCTTCCCTACGATATTATAACACGTTCTTTTCTTTTGTTGGTTGTTCTGTCACAGTTGCTATATTTTCCGCTACACGGTGAATGGAATCTTGTCTATATGAGAATAGATAAGAGACGTGGGGCTATTTTAAATGCCGCGTTCCTTCCCAACCTAACTCAGATCTGCTGTTTGTTTTGTTTGTTTTTATTAAATTTTCTGTTACTCCATTACCATTAAACCCTCGTTTCACAGAAGTGGTCAGGTGGGACATCTCGGCCAAGGTGCGAAGGCATCAGGTTGAAATCGCTCCTCCATATCGGAGTTCGCATCGTTAGAAGAGGTTAGGGTAAGTGATCTTACGCATCTTCTCATACAATTACATTCCCTACCGTTCACTTTGATATGCGTTATGCTGTATTCAAATGGGATTCAGTTTATATTGCATCGATAACCTTTATTATGACTTTAACACAGTAGGATTAGGCCAGAACGTTTATATTAACCAAACAATTAGTACTTCCCATGAGGAACGAATGTAGTAAAAGGTATTTCTATGAATAACCCTTCAAATTCGCGTAACCAAAAATTCTATTCTTCAACGTATTTACTGCTTGCTATGGTTGGTTATGATATATGCATTACTCAATGTTTTACGTATTTATCACATGATCCGTCGAATCGGAAACTAATAACATAATCAGTTTGGTTTTATAAGAGTACAGATTTGATACTACGGCGTACGGTTTTTGTTCATCCCGGGAATTTGGAGATTCGTGGCTTCCTTGCCATTTCCAATTGCATGCAACAGAAATTTTATAGCTACACGTAATGGGTCATAGTTTTATGTTTCTGGCCAGATCTAGCCATACTTACTGCGTTAATAAAGTAATAATAGTTTAATTGCTACGCCGACATGGATACGCGTTGTTCCTCACCGGTTAAACTTACAGGCGTCTTATGCACACGATTAATTTCCATATTTCATTAGGCTATGATAATTCTGTTCGCAGAGAATTAAAGGTTACGTATTGTTTCATTTGTTTTACTCTAATAATTTTAGTTCCCATTTCGTTTAATGCTACACAGCAAACATAATATGACAAGATTTTCAATGTTGGTTTGACCGGTGAACATGTGTTGGAATAGAACTATTACATAACAGATTCGCTAATATCAATTAAATGGGTATAGATAAGCCCTAAAATGCCGTGGACGTTAATAGCTGTATAATCCGAGGGTATTGGATTGAAACGATCCCACTGCATAAGAAATCGAATAGTCATTATGGTTTAACATAGTTTGACCGTGCGCCAAGTCGCATCGACATATGGTACATATATATATATTTTCCTCACTACAATATTCTTTTATAATCGTTGATTACAATGAGTCATTGGTTTAACTCACGGCTCTTCCATTTTTATTTTTTTTATGCATATATATATATGTAGTGTTATTATTTTAGTTTGTGGCTCTTATATTCTCTTTTTCTTTTGATGTATACATATATGTATTCGATAGTGCTTGAATAGAGGACCTTAATTATAAATTAAGTCTTTTGCTAGGATAATTGGTTCAAGGATTAAAGGTAGATTTAGAAATGCAATATATACACTTATAAATGTTATAATAATCCTATAGAGTAGAGTTACTCTTTCTCTAGCACAAATTTCGAATTTTCATATTCTAATGTCCTTACTTTTTCCCTTTTGGTTTTGTACCATGTAAACTTCAGTTCTGTTACAATATTTTTCTAGCATACATAGGAGCATATAATATCACATTTGTATCTACAGGAAACAAGATAATATTTAATTATCTATGGAGACTAAGTAACTTCAGATTTAAACCGACCTTGGTTTAGAGTTTCTGTGGTTTCTACTCTATGTATTTCTGGTCTACAACTAAACAGAATCTGGAAGGTGAATGCCTTAGGATGGACTCTGTTAAATGTAGTACTCAAATCAATCATACAAATTCCCTTAAATTTTATATGTAGCCAATTCATACCATAATACATCCAAATGAGTAAAAATTTCAGAAACATACCACTACTGCAATTGACCAACCTCCCAACCTTAGAGTCCTCTTTGTCTCCCAGAACTCACCCCCGAGCTGAGATCACCTCCATCACAGATCAATCTCTGATCTGCTTAGGAGCAGCTTATTTAAGCTCTTAATTCCCCAAAGCATGTTTCTAATTCTGCGTCCAGAATAGCAGGATGCTTTCTTTCCTGTTTTTCCTAGGCTTCCCATTTTGGGACTCTTTAAAGCTGTTTTATGCTTTTCCTCAGCTTTTCCAGCTTTTCTTACCTCTTCCCAACTACTTTCCTCATCATTGGGGAAATTTAGATTCCTCCTCAAAATCTAAATTAATTTCTTTCAAGGATTTTTGAAATATTGTGGGGATTTGTTGCCTTATCCACCTCATGGATTTGGCAAGTGATCTCTAATTCTCATCTTGGTCAAAATGCACAATCATTTTATTTATTTCCTCAAATTAAATATTCAAATACATTCACACCATACTTATCCTTCGGGGTCCACTCCCCTTAGGATTAAAGTTCAAATGTCTAATTTTTCAAACTCAACATAGAAATTAGGGGTGCACATATTCCCCCTCGAAAATAAACACGGAGTCCTCGGTGTTGTTATTCAATATACAGTTCATTTAAACAAAATGATAATTTCTCCATGTTCAACTTCCCTTTTCCGGAGTAGCTTCTTCGTGAAACCTCATGCTTCCACTTTGCCTTTACTCATTGACAATTTCTGACCCCTTTGTTACATTTCTCAATTCAATTTCTTCCCGCTCCAATATTTGAAGCGGTTCTGGCAGAAACTCCCCTTCTGGTTCCACCTGTACAACATTCCAATCAACTATGTGAGAAGCATCATGCACATATCTTTTTAGTAATGAGATATGAAACACCTCATGCACTCTAATATGGGGTGGTAAGTCCAGCTTGTAAGCCACTGGTCCCACCCTTTCTAAAATTTCAAAAGGCCCACAATATCTAGGAGCAAGTTTTGCACAACTTCCAGGATAAAGTGTGCTCTTTTTGGGTTTTATGCGCAAATACACATGATCCCCCACTTTGAATTCTCAGTGCACTCTTTTCTTATCAGCATAGCTTTTCTGGCGATCTTCTGCTATCTTGATATTTCTTTGTATCTGTTTAACAATTCTCTCCATCTCTTGTAAAGGCATCGGAGTCCCGGCATTAATTTATCTTCTTTGGTTGGCTCCATTTCAGAAAGTACGACACTTCCTTCCATATAGTGCAACAAAGACTCATTTAATAGAAAGATTGGTAAGCTGTTATTATAGGAAAATTCGTAAAATCACACTCTCTCCACTTTGATGGTCTATCCATCACATACATTCTCAACATATCCTCCAAAATTTGATTCGTCCTTTCTGTTTGCCCATCAGTTTGAGGGTGATAGGCAGTACTAAAATTCAGCTTAGTACCCATCCCTCCAAACAATCCCTTCCAAAATGCTGCTGTAAACATAGCATCTCGATCTGAAACAATTACTTTGGGAACTCCATGAAGCCTTAATATCTCCTTCAGGAAAACATTTGCTACTTGAGCTGTTCCGAAAGTAGATTTCACTGGTATAAAGTGGGAAGCTTTGGTTAAAGTGTCTACTACCACCATTACAGAATCATGTTGGTATTTGGTTTTAGGTAGTCCTGTTATAAAATCCATGGAAACTGTGTCCCATTTCCATTCTGCAATTGGCAAAGGGTTTAGAAGACCTGCTGGATGTTGATGCTCAACTTTGACCAGTTGACATTCCATACACCTACTTAGATACTCTGCCACATCTCTCTTCATTCTTGGCCAGAACAGCTTCTTTTTCAAGGCTGTTAACATCTTTTGGTATCCTGGATGTCCTGCATAAGGCTGTTTGTGATATTCATCCAAAATTTCCCTTTTTAATGACTCTACACTAGGAATATACAACCTGTTTTTGTAATATAGTAGCCCTTTTTGATTTTGAGTAAAGTCAGTTTTATCCCTTTTCTGTAGTTTCACCAAGAGTGTTTCATAGTTTGGGTCTTGGCTGGCTGCTTTTCTCACCAACTCTTCTATCTCAATCTGGCCACTACTCCCAATACTGTTTAAATTTTGACAAGAATTTCTACTTAAGGCATCAGCAACTTTATTTTCTTTCCCCTTGATATGTTTTATGTCCATATCAAATTCACTTAAAAAGGACAGCCATCTGGCTTGCCTTGCATTCAGGTCAGTTTGGGAAAAGAAATATTTAAGACTAATATGATCAGTCATCAATGTGAACTTCTTCCCCAGAAGATAGTGCCTCCACATTTTTAAAGCATGGATAATAGCTGCAAATTCCAAATCATATGCACTATAATTCTGCTCATGCATTTTCAATTTCCTAGATTCATATGCAATAACTGAATTTTCTTGCAACAGGACTCCTCCTAGCCCTTCTCTGCAAGCATCTGTACACACAACAAACTCTTTATCAGGATCAACAATTTTTAATATAGAGGCTGAAATAAGTTTTTTTTTTAACTGCTCGAAATTGTTTTGACATTTTTCAGTCCACACAAACTTGACACCCTTTCTTTGCAATGAAGTGATGGGATGTGCTATGGCAGAAAATCTTTCCAAAAATCTACGATAGTAGCCTTCTATCCCCATGAATGACCTTATTGCTGAAACATCAGTCGGGACTGGCCATTCTTTAATTGCTTTTATCTTTTCGGGGTCAACTGCAAGGCCTTTTTCAGAAATAATATGACCCAAATATTGAATCTTATCCTTGTAAAATTCACATTTACTGAACTTAGCATATAGCTAATTTTCTTTCAGAGTTTGTAACACTATCCGCAAATGCTCTTTATGTTCCTCTTTGGTTTTGGAGTAAACCAAAATATCATCTATAAATACCAGAACAAATTTATCCAAATACTTATTTAACACACTATTCATCAGGCACATAAAGGTGGCAGGGGCATTTGTCAGTCCAAAAGGTAGGACTACAAATTCATAGTGTCCATACCGGGTTCGAAAAGCTGTTTTGCTAATGTCTTCTTCCTTAATTCTGAGATGGTGATACCCTGTTCTTAAGTCAATCTTTGAAAAGACTGAGGCCCCTCTCACTTGATCAAAAAGATCATCAATTCTAGGAAGTGGATATCTATTCTTAATGGTCAACTTGTTCAGTTGACGATAATCGATGCACATCCTAAAAGTTCCATCCTTCTTTTTAACAAATAAAACAGGTGCTCCCCATGGGGACACACTTGGTCTAATGTAACCCTTATCCAGTAATTCTTGTAGCTGCATCTTCAGCTCCATAAGTTCTGGCGGACTCATTCGATAGGGGGCTCGAGAAACAGGTGTGGCTCCCGGCACCAGATCTATGGAAAAGTCAATCTCTCTTTTGGGGGGAAGATGAGGAATCTCCTCTGGAAAAACTTCTTTAAATTCCCTTACCACCGGTAACTCATTCAGCAGATTTTCTTCCGTCCTCTGTTCTACTTCTTCCACATGTACTGCATAAACTTGATATCCTTTTCTAGCTGTTCTTTTTAATTGTAAGGCTGATATTTGTCTTATTGAAATGGATTTTGGTTTCCCTTCTTCATCCACACAATGCAGGGTTTTATCCCAGCAGTTCATCAGAGCTTTCTTCTTTTCCAGCCAATCCATTCCTATCAGCAAGTCATAGGATCCTAATGGCAATATGTTCAAATTTACTTCTGTTGGAAAGCCATTTAATTGTATTGCTAATTTGGGCAATTTATGTGTAACTTTTCTCTTAGTTCCAGTGGCCAGCTGTACCAACCATGACTGTTGAAACTTTTCAGGTTTAATTTTACATTTTTCTACAATTCCAGGACTAATGTAACTCAAAGAAGCACCTGGATCAATCAAAACAGTAATGGGTAGGTCAGAAATCTTACCCTCCATTTCCACCATGGTTGCTTGATGTTCTGCTTGCCGATTTTCCAAGGCTGCACTGATAGTTGGTATATTTCTGGCGATGTCATTTACTGTTGTTGCCTCTCGTTCTCTTCTAATCATATGAATATTTCGATGGGGGCAATCCCTCATCATATGGGGTTCTCCACAACCCCAACACTTCAAAGGTTCCTTCATTCTGACTGTCCCTTCCTTTTTATTATTCCCTTCTACTTGTTTTGAAGCCATTTGGGACTGAGCAGTTTGGCTTTCTTTTGGTTTATTGAATTTTTTCCGCTGATGATCTCTGCCAAAATTTCTTAGATATGCTGGTTTTGGTCTTTTCCCTTTGAACTCACCCTTGTTCAGCCAGCTCTTCCCTTGTTCAGCCTTACCTTTAAACTGCTGATAGCATAACCTTGCTTTTCTAACAGCTTCATCCATTGTCTTTGGGTTGTCAAACTCAATTTTCTCCTTGTACATAGTAGGTAAGCAATTCAAAAACCTTTGGACCTTTGATTTTTCTTCCCTAATATAGGGGACATATCTCAGTAAATTGGTAAACTTAGTGACAAACTCATCGATAGTGAGCTGTCCTAGTCTAAGTTCATGGAATTCTTTAGCTTTATCATCATAATAACGTTCGTTCAAATAAATATTTTTGAACTTAACCTGAAAATCTTCCCAAGTAACTGTCTTTTCATCAATGGCATGCACCATTTTTGTCTCTTCCCACCACAGTGTAGCCTTTCCTTGTAGCTGATACACAGCTAATCTGGCCTTCAGATTGCTCTCATATTCATAAACTTGGAAATACTTGATCATGTTCAGCAACCAAGCTTCAGCATCTTCTTCCTTCTCCCCATCATAGGAGGGAGGTTTAATCTTTCTAAATTCTCCCTGCAATTCTCTTTTCTGCTTATGTTGATGTCTAGCTGCATCCTCATCCTCAGACTCATCCATCTTTCTTTTTCCAGAACCTTCGCCTTCCTGGCTGTTCCGGGAAGTTAGCTCTCTGATGAGCTTTTCCTGCTCCTTACTGGCTGATGACAACATGTCATTCTGGCTTCTTAGTTCAGCCAATTCTCGTTGCAGCCTATGCAACATAGCCATTACCGGGGCATTGGGATCTAGAGTAGCAAACTCATCACGCAGATCCACATAAATTCCTCCCTCTTCAGCCATTTTAGCACCACTGTCCACACTCATACATTTGATTAGTAAGACAAAAAAAAACAATCTCTACAATGTTCAATACATTCAGAATTTAGTGAGCACAATAACAACAACCCAGTTTTTGCACTTGGGCTCCAATACCATTTGTCATGCCTCTAGAAATTTTTTATTTATTTATTTATTATATTTATGGTACAAAATATTATATCCTCTTTAATCTCTAGTAGCTAGGGTACCCCTTCCAATCCTCTTTTGGAAATCTTTCCCTAACTTTAATTCCAATTATAAATCTATATATATATATATATATATGTAAGTATTGTTCTACTCACAAAACTTATGTATGTACAACTCTTATCCCACTCATTTTAACTTCACATCATATAAGACTATTCTTTTACCATTTTATTTCCCCTTAAAATAAGATGATTACGTCTACATTTAAATCCACATAGCATAAGGTGGATATATCGTCATTTTAAATTCATATAATATGATATTATTACGTTTACATTTAACCGCACAGAATCTAGGTCTTCCATACGACCATTTAACTTTATCTACTATAAGAGATGCGTTATATCAAACTACCCTACCGGTCACGTTTTATGTGGGTACGCTCCACTATACATATATATCAATGTGGAATCTTGCCACTGGTTTAAATTTCCATCATATCTATATTTGATATAACCATTACTCTAAGGTAAAGTCCCTCTTGCGTGATGGCTACTGTATAATTTGCTTAAGCACCATTATCTGCCCGGTTTCCGGATCAGTGCGTAAGAGTAGTAACGCGTTGCTTTTTGTGTTTATTATGATGCGATTGTGACAGACCTGGCAAAGTTCACCTTTTAATGGCATGAATACTCGCCACGTCCCCCCCGGTTTAGATGTGGGAACAATGATGCCGTGTTTCCCTCTAATGCGTTGAAGTTCGCAGAGTCTGCCGTGCAGTGTCAAATTTCTTTTGCATCGGGAAAATTTGATTTTATTTACCCCAGTACTAACACTCGGTTAAACCGGCATGTGTCGCCAATCGTTGTGTGGCCCTGATGCGGTTCATTTCAGCAGAAACGGAGCGCCGAGGTTTAGCCGAAATTTCGCTGGCACCGTACTGAGAATTACAGTGGAAGAAAAATCGAGATGAAAGGGTAGTGCTTGGCCCATCTGTCATGATTTATAAAATCCCATTCGGGATTTTCTTTATGCAACTCTTGGCTATGCAGACTAGGGTTAGCACCTCCACCCTACACGCTAAACCTGAAACCTGCCTCCGCGTGCATAGTTGTGTACTCGTGGAAAATAGACAGCGGTTTCCCCCTTTTTAACGTACGTTCTTGCCATTGTTACATCATTCCCGGGTTTAGTTCTTTTGTATCTCTCATTCATTTCTTTTCTCTCTAAGCCTCAGCTCTCTGTGTAGCCTGGCGGTTATGACAATGGAGACCGGGTCAGCACCGGCATTGCGGTAGCCTGATTAGTCGTGTAGCACAGGTGTGGCTCGACACAGAAATGAAATTTTTGATTACTTTGTTCGTATTGTTTTTTTTCTAATATTTCTTCCCTACGATATTATAACACGTTCTTTTCTTTTGTTGGTTGTTTTGTCACAGTTGCTACATTTTCCGCTACACGGTGAATGGAATCTTGTTTGTATGAGAATAGATAAGAGACGTGGGGCTATTTTAAATGCCGCGCTCCTTCCCAACCTAACTCAGATCTGCTGTTCGTTTTGTTTGTTTTTATTAAATTTTCTCTTACTCCATTACCATTAAATCCTCATTTCACAGATGTGGTCAGGTGGGACATCTCGGCCAAGGTGCGAGAGGCATCCGGTTGAAATCGCTCCTCTGTCGGGGTCGCATCGTTAGAAGAGGTTAGGGTAAGTGATCTTACGCATCTTCTCATAATTACATTCCCTACCGTCCCCGCTTTGATATCGTTATCCTTTGTATTCAAATGGGATTCCAGTTTATATTGCATCGATAACCACTGTTATGACTTTAACCTGGTAGGATTAGACCGAACGTTTATATTAACCAAACAATTCGTACTTCCCACTTCAGGAACAGAATGTGAAGTAAGGTATTCCTATGAATAACCCTTGAAATTCTGACTGCAACCAAAAAATTTCTATTCTAACTTCAACGTATTTACCACTGCTATGGATTTGGTTATGATATATGCACTACCCAATGTTTTTCTGTGTTATCACATGATCCGTCGGACGGCAACTAATAACATAATCTAGTTTGGTTTTATAGGGTTGTGATTTTACATACTACAGGCAACCACGGTTTTTGTTAAATCGGGGACTGGAGATTTGTGGCTTCCTTGCCATTTCCAAATTGCATGCAATAGAAATTTTATAGCTACACGTAATGGGTCATAGTTTTATGTTTCTGGCCAGATCTAGCCATCCTTACTGCGTTAATCAAGTAAGAATAGTTTAATCGCTGCGCCGACCTGGCTACGCGTGGTTCCTCACCGGTTAAACTTACAGGCGTCTTATGCACACGATTAATTTCCATATTTCATTAGGCTATGATAATTCTGTTCGCAGAGAATTAAAGGTTACGTATTGTTTCATTTGTTTTACACTAATAATTTTAGTTCCATTTCGTTTATTAACACGGCAAACATAATATGACAAGATTTTCAATGTTGGTTTGGTAGGTGAACATGTGTTGGAATAGAACTATTACATAACAGTCCGCTAATATCAATTAAATGGGTACATAGATAAACCCTAAAATACCGTGGGCGTTAATAGGCTGTATAATGCGAGGGAATTATTAGTTAAAGCAGTATTTGCATAAGAAATCTAATAGTCATTATGGTTTAACATAGTTTGAACGTGCACCAAGTCGCATCGACATATGGTACATATATATATTTTCCTCACTACAATATTCTTTTATAATCGTTGATTCTGATAGGTCATTGGTTTAACTCACGGCTCTTGCATTTTTTTTTTTTTTTATGCATATATATATATATGTAGTGTTATTATTTTAGTTTGCGGCTCTTATATTCTCTTTTTCTTTTGATGTATACATATATGTATTCGATAGTGCTTGAATAGAGGACCTTAATTATAAATTAAGTCTTTTGCTATGATAATTGGTTCAAGGATTAAAGGTAGATTTAGAAATGAAATATATACACTTACTCTTTC
The DNA here is from genome assembly GCA_034641835.2 of Pinus albicaulis. Taxonomy (NCBI): domain Eukaryota; kingdom Viridiplantae; phylum Streptophyta; class Pinopsida; order Pinales; family Pinaceae; genus Pinus; species Pinus albicaulis. The sequence goes on from JAXQQM020085355.1 coordinate 88,066, forward strand.
TCTAGCACAAATTTCGAATTTCATATTCTAATGTCCTTACTTTTTCCCTTTTGGTTTTGTACCATGTAAACTTCAGTTCTATTACAATATTTTTCTAGCATACATATGAGCATATAATATCACATTTGTATCTACAGAAAACAAGATAACATTTAATTATCTATGGAGACTAAGTAACTTCAGATTTAAACCGACCTTGGTTTAGAGTTTCTGTGGTTTCTACTCTATGGATTTCTGGTCTACAACTAAACAGAATCTGGAAGGTGAATGCCTTAGGATGGAATCTGTTAAATGTAGTACTAAAATCAATCATACCATTTAATTTAATTTTATATGTAGCCAATTCATACCATCATAAAACAAAATAACAAGAATTTCAGAAACATACCACAATTGCAAATGACCAACCTCCCAACCTTAGAGTCCTCTTTGTCTCCCAGAACTCACCCCCGAGCTGAGATCACCTCCATCACAGATCAACCTCTGATCTGCTTAGGAGCAGCTTATTTAAGCTCATATTTCCCCAAAGCATGTTTCTAATTATGCGTCCAGAATAGCAGGATGCTTTCTTTCCTGTTTAGCCTAGGCTTCCCATTTTGGGACTCTTTAAAGCTGTTTTATGCTTTTCCTCAGCTTTTCCAGCTTTTCTTACCTCTTCCCAACTACTTTCCTCATCATTGGGAAAATTTAGATTCCTCCTCAAATCTAAATTAATTTCTTTCAAGGATTTTTGAAAGATTGTGGGGATTTGTTGCCTTATCCACCTCATGGATTTGGCAAGTGATCTCTAATTCTCATCTTGGTCAAAATGCACCATCATTTTATTTATTTCCTCAAATTAATTATTCAAATACATTCACACCATACTTATCCTTTGGGATCCACTCCCCTTAGGATTTAAAGTTCAAATGTCTAATTTTTCAAACTCAACACAGAAATTGGGGGTGTTGCATATTCCCCCTCTGAAAATAAACACCGTCCTCGGTGTTGTTATTGAACTACTAGAGTTCATTTAAACAAAAATGGATATTTCTCCATCATTTCAGCTTCCCTTTCCCAGGTAGCTTCTTCAACAGTAAAGTGCTTCCACTGCACTTTTACTCTGGCTACTGTTCTGTTTCTCAATTCAATTTCTTCCCGCTCCAATATTTGAAGCGGTTCTGGCAGAAACTCCCCTTCTGGTTCCACCTATACAACATTCCAATCAACTATGTGAGAAGCATCATGCACATATTTTTTTAATAATGAAATATGAAACACATTATGCACTCTAACATGGGGTGGTAAGGCCAGCTTGTAAGCCGCTGGTCCCACCCTTTCTAAAACTTCAAAAGGCCCACAATATCTAGGAGCCAGTTTTGCACAACTTCCTGCATAAAGTGTGCTCTTTTTGGGTTTGATGCGCAAATACACATGATCGCCCACTTTGAATTCTCGGTGCACTCTTTTATTATCATCATAGCTCTTCTGTCGATCTTTTGCTGTCTTTATATTTCTCTGTATTTGTTTAACAATTCTTTCCATCTCTTGTAGTGCATCTGGTCCCAACACCAGTTTATCCTCTGGTTGACTCCAACTCAAGGGAGTACGGCACTTTCTCCCATAGAGTGCCCCAAACGGACTCATCTTAATAGAAGATTGATAGCTTTTATTATAGGCAAATTCAGCTAAATGCAGATATTCCTCCCACTTTGATGGTCTATCGATCACATACATTCTCAACATATCCTCTAAAATTTGATTCGTTCTTTCCATTTGCCGGTCAGTTTGAGGGTGATAGGCGGTACTAAAATTCAGTTTAGTACCCATCCCTCCAAACAATCCCTTCCAAAATGCTGCTGTAAACTTAGCATCTCGATCTGAAACAATTACTTTGGGAACTCCATGAAGCCTTACTATCTCCTTCAGGAAAACATTTGCTACTTGAGCTATTCCGAAAGTAGATTTCACTGGTATAAAGTGGGTAGCTTTGGTTAAAGTGTCTACTACCACCATTACAGAATCATGTTGGTTTTTGGTCTTAGGTAGTCCTGTTATAAAATCCATGGAAACTGTGTCCCATTTCCATTCTGCAATTGGCAAAGGGTTTAAAAGACCTGCTGGATGTTGATGCTCAACCTTGACCAGTTGACATTCCATACACCTACTTAGATATTCTGCCACATCTCTCTTCATTCCTGGCCAGAACAACTTCTTTTTCAAGGCTGTTAACATCTTTTGATATCCGGGATGTCCTGCATAGGGCTGTTTATGATATTCATCTAGAATTTCTCGTTTTAATGACTCTATATTTGGAATGTACAACCTATTTTTGTAATAGAGCAGCCCTTGTGGGTTTTTAGTATAATCTGTTTTATCCCTTGTCTGTAATTTCACCAAGAGTGCTTCATAATTGGGATCTTGAGTTGCTGCTTTTCCCACCAATTCCTCTATCTCCATCTGGGCACTACTCCCAATGCTGTTTAAATGTTGACAAGCATTTCTACTTAAGGCATCAGCAACTTTATTTTCTTTTCCCTTGATATGTTTTATGTCCATATCAAATTCACTTAGGAAAGACAACCATCTGTCTTGTCTTGCATTCAAGTCAGTTTGGGAAAAGAAATATTTAAGGCTAACATGATCAGTCATCAATGTGAACTTCTTCCCCAGCAGATAGTGCCTCCACATTTTTAAAGCATGAATAACAGCTGCAAATTCCAAATCATATGCACTATAATTATGTTCATGAGTTTTCAATTTTCTAGACTCATAAGCAATAACTGAATTTTCTTGCAATAGGACTCCTCCTAGCCCCTCTCTGCAAGCATCTGTACATACCACAAACTCTTTATCAGGATCAACAATTTTTAATATAGGAGCTGAAATAAGTTTTTGTTTTAATTGTTCGAAACTGTTTTGACATTTCTCAGTCCACACGAACTTAACACCCTTTCTTTGCAATGAAGTGATGGGATGTGCTATGGCAGAAAATCTTTCCACAAATCTACGATAGTAGCCTGCCATCCCCATGAATGACCTTACTACTGAAACATCAGTTGGGACTGGCCATTCCTTAATTTCTTTTATCTTTTCAGGGTCAACTGCAAGCCCTTTTTCAGAAATAATATGACCCAAATATTGAATCTTATCCTTGTAAAATTCACATTTACTGAACTTGGCATATAGCTGATTTTCTTTCAGAGTTTGTAACACTATCCGCAAATGTTCTTGATGTTCCTCTTTGTTTTTGGAGTAGACCAAAATATCATCTATGAACACCAGAACAAATTTATCCAAATACTTATTCAACACACTATTCATCAGGTACATAAAGGTGGCAGGGGCATTTGTCAGACCAAAAGGTAGGACTACAAATTCCTAGTGTCCATACCTGGTTCGAAAGGTTGTTTTGCTGATGTCTTCTTCCTTGATTCTGAGCTGGTGATAACCAGTTCTTAAGTCAATCTTTGAAAAGACTGAGGCCCCTCTCACTTGATCAAAAAGATCATCAATTCTAGGAAGTGGATATATATTCTTAATGGTCAACTTGTTCTGTTGACGATAATCGATGCACATCCTAAAAGTTCCATCCTTCTTTTTAACAAATAAAACAGGTGCTCATAGAGCCGCAGTCCTAATGTAACCCTTATCGATGAATTCTTGCGGTGCATCTTCAGCTCCATAAGTTCTGGCGGACTCATTCGATAGGGGGCTCGGGAAACTGGTGTAGCTCATGGTACCAGATCTATGGAAAAATAAATTTCTCTTTTAGGAGGGAGATGAGGAATCTCATCTGGGAAAACCTCTTTAAATTCTCTTACCACCGGTAACTCATTCAGCAGATTTTCTTCCGGCCTCTGTTTTACTTCTTCCACATGTACTGCATAAACTTGGTATCCTTTTCTAGCTGTTCTTTTTAATTGCAAGGTTGATATTTGTCTTATTGAAATGGATTTTGGTTTCCCTTTTAGTGTAAAAGGTTTTCCTTCTTCATCCACACAATACAGGGTTTTATCCCAGCAGTTCATCAGAGCTTTCTTCTTTTCCAGCCAATCCATTCCTATCAGCAGATCATAGGATCCTAATGGCAATATGTTCAGATTTACTTCTGTTATAAAGCCATTTAATTGTATTGTTGTTTTGGGCAACTTATGTGTGACTTTTCTCTTAGTTCCAGTGGCCAGCTGTACCAACCATGACTGCTGGAACTTTTCAGGTTTAATTTTACATTTTTCTACAATTCCAGGACTAATGTAACTCAAAGAAGCACCTGGATCAATCAGCTTGATGTGGTAGGTCGGAAATCTTACCCTCCATTTCCACCATAGTTGCTTGATGTTACGCTACCCGATTTTCAAGTACACTTGCCCCGATGGATTGGTATATTTACGGCGATGTCATTTATTGTTGCCTCTCGTTCTCTGTGATCATGAATATTTCGATGGAAATCCCTCATCATATGGGGTTCTCCACCGGCCCCAACACTTCAAGGTTCCTTCATTGACATCCCTTCTTTTTATTATTCCCTTCTACTTGTTTTGAAGCCACTTGGGACTGAGCAGTTTGGCTTTCTTTTGGTTTATTGAATTTTTTCCGCTGATGATCTCTGCCAAAATTTCTTAGATATGCTGGTTTTGGTCTTTTCCCTTTGAACTCACCCTTGTTCAGCCAGCTCTTCCCTTGTTCAGCCTTACCTTTAAACTGCTGATAGCATAACCTTGCTTTTCTAACAGCTTCATCCATTGTTTTTGGGTTGTCAAACTCAATTTTCTCCTTGTACACCGTAGGAAAACAATTCAAAAACCTTTGGACCTTTGCCTTTTCTTCCCTAATGTAAGGGACATACCTCAGTAAATTAGTAAACTTAGTGACAAACTCATCAATAGTGAGCTGTCCTAATCTAAGTTCATGGAATTCTTTGGCTTTATCATCATAATAACGTTCATTCAAATAACGACTTTTGAACTTAGTCTGAAAATCTTCCCAAGTAACTGTCTTTTCATCAATAGCATGCACCATTTTTGTCTCTTCCACCTGATGTAGCCTTTCCTTGTAGCTGATACACAGCTAATCTGGCCTTCAGATTGCTCTCATATTCATATACTTGGAAGTACTTGATCATGTTCAGCAACCAAGCTTCAGCATCTTCTTCCTTCTCCCCATCATAGGAGGGAGGTTTGATCTTTCTAAATTCTCCCTGCAATTCTCTTTTCTATTTATGTTGCTGTCTAGCAGCATCATCATCATCAGACTCATCCATCTTTTGAATTTTAAGAACCTTAGCCTTCAGGTACATTCAGGGAAGTTAGCTCTACGTGAGCTTTTCCTTGCTCCTTGCGAGAGATGACAACATGTCATTCTGGCTTCTTAGTTCAGCCAATTCTCGTTGCAGCCTGTGCAACATAGCCATTACCGGGCCATTGGGATCTGGAGTAGCAAACTCATCACGCAGATCCACATCAATTCCTCCCTCTTCAGCCATTTTAGCACCACTGTCCACACTCATACATTTAATTAGTAAGACAAAAAAAACAATCTCTACAATGTTCAATACATTCAGAATTTAGTGAGCACAATAACAACAGCCCAGTTTTTGCACTTGGGCTCCGATACCATTCGTCACGCCTCCAAAATTTTTATTTATTTTTCATTATATTTATGGTACAAAATATTATATCCTCTTTAATCTCTAGTAGCTAGGGTACCCCTTCCAATCCTTTTTTGGAAATCTTTCCCTTCTAACTTTAATTCCAATTATAAATCTATATATATATATATATAAGTATTGTTCTACTCACAAAAATTATGTATGTACAACTCTTATCCCACTCGTTTTAACTTCACATCATATAAGACTATTCTTTTACCATTTTATTTCCCCTTAAAATAAGATGATTACGTCTACATTTAAATCCACATAGCGTAAGGTTGATATATCGTCATTTTAAATTCATATAATATGATATTATTACGTTTCCATTTAACCGCACAGAGTCTAGGTCTTCCATACGGCCATTTAACTTTAACTACTATAAGAGATGCGTTATATCAAACTACCCTACCGGTCACGTTTTATGTGGGTACGCTCCCACTATATATATATATCAACGTGGAATCTTGCCACTAGTTTAAATTTCCATCATATCTATATTTGATATAACTATTACTCTAAGGTAAAGTCCCTCTTGCGTGATGGCTACTGTATAATTTTCTTAAGCACCATTATCTGCGGTTTCCAGATCTGGTACGTAGAGTAGTAACGCGTTTTTTTGTGTTTATTGCAGAGTGCAGTTGGCCAGCAGGCCACGGCAGGGTTCTGCCTTTAATGGCATGAGTACTCGCCCCGGCCGTCAATCAGTTTCGTGTGGGAACAATGATACCCGTGTTTCCCTCTAATGCATTGAAAGTTCGCAAGGTACCGGTCTGTGTCAAATTTCTTTTGCATCGGGAAAATTTGATTTTATTTACCCCAGTACTAACGCTCGGTGAAACCGGCATGTGTCGCCAATCGTTGTGCGGCCCTGATGCGGTTCATTTCAGCATAAACGGAGCGCCGAGTTTTAGCCGAAATTTCGCTGGCACCGTACTGAGAATTAGAGTGGAAGAAAAATCAAGATGAAAGTGCTGCTTGACCCATCGATCATGATTTATAAATCCTTCGGGATTTTTATGCAACTCTCGCTATGCGGAACTAAGGTTAAGCACCTCACGCCCTACACGCTAGAGCACGAAACCCTCCGCGTAATACTTGTAATGCTCGTGGAAAAATAGACGAGCGGTTTCCCCTTTTTAACCTACGTTCTTGCCATTGTTACATCATCCGGGTTTAGTTCTTTGCCCATCTCTCATTCATTTCTTTTCTCTCTCTAAGCCCCAGAGCTCTCTGTGTCGCTGGCCGATTATGACAATGGAGACCGGGTCAGCACACGGCATTGCGGTGCTGATTAGTCGTGTAGCACGGAGTGTGGCTCGACACAGAAATGAAATTTTTGTTTACTTGGTTCGTATTTTTTTTTTTTTTATCTAATATTTCTTCCCTACGATGTTATAACACGTTCTTTTCTTTTGTTGGTTGTTCTATCACAGTTGCTACATTTTCCGCTACACGGTGAATGGAATCTTGTCTGTATGAGAATAGATAAGAGACGTGGGCTATTTTAAATGCCGTGCTCCTTCCCAACCTAACTCAGATCTGCTGTTAGTTTTGTTTTTTTTTATTAAATTTTCTGTTACTCCATTACCATTAAACCCTCGTTTCACAGAAGTGATCAGGCGGGACATCTCGGCTAAGGTGCGAGAGGCATCCGGTTGAAATCGCTCCTCTGTCGGGGTCGCATCGGTAGAAGAGGTTAGGGTAAGTGACCTTACGCATCTTCTCATAATTACATTCCCTACCGTCCCAGCTATGATATCGTTATCCTTTGTATTCAAATGGGGTTCCAGTTTATATTGCATGGATAACCACTGTTATGACTTTAACCTGGTAGGATTAGACCGAACATTTATATTAACCAAACAATTCGTACTTCCCACTTCAGGAACCGAATGTGAAGTAATGTATTTCTATGAATAACCCTTGAAATTCTGACTGCAAGCAAAAAAAACTCTATTCTAACTTCAACGTATTTACCACTGCTATGGATTTGGTTATGATATATGCGCTACCCAATGTTTTTCTGTGTTATCACATGATCCGTCGGACGACAACTAATAACATAATCCAGTTTGGTTTTATAGGGCTGCGATTTTACATACTACAGGCAGCCACAGTTTTTGTTAAATTGGGGACGGGAGATTCGTGGCTTCCTTGCCATTTCCAATTGCATGCAACAGAAATTTTATAGCTACACGTAATGGGTAATAGTTTTATGTTTCTGGCCAGATCTAGCCATCCTTACGGCGTAAATCAAGTAAGAATAGTTTAATTGCTACGCCGACATGGCTACGCGTGGTTCCTCACCGGTTAAACTTACAGGCGTCTTATGCACATGATTAATTTCCATATTTCATTAGGCTATGATAATTTTGTTCGCAGAAAATTAAAGGTTACGTATTGTTTCATTTGTTTTACTATAATAATTTCAGTTCCCATTTCGTTTAATGTTACACAACAAACATAATATGACAAGATTTTCAATGTTGGTTTGACCGGTGAACATGTGTTGGAATAGAACTATTACATAGCAGATTCGCTAATATCAATTAAATGGGTATAGATAAGCCCTAAAATGCCATGGACGTTAATAGCTGTACAATCCAAGGGTATTGGATTGAAACGAGCCCACTGCATAAGAAATCGAATAGTCATTATGGTTTAACATAGTTTGACCATGCGCCAAGTTCTATTACAATATTTTTCTAGCATACATATGAGCATATAATATCACATTTGTATCTACAGAAAACAAGATAACATTTAATTATCTATGGAGACTAAGTAACTTCAGATTTAAACCGACCTTGGTTTAGAGTTTCTGTGGTTTCTACTCTATGGATTTCTGGTCTACAACTAAACAGAATCTGGAAGGTGAATGCCTTATGATGGACTCTGTTAAATGTAGTACTCAAATCAATCATACAAATTCCCTTAAATTTTATATGTAGCCAATTCATACCATAATACATCCAAATGAGTAAAAATTTCAGAAACATACCACTACTGCAATTGACCAACCTCCCAACCTTAGAGTCCTCTTTGTCTCCCAGAACTCACCCCCGAGCTGAGATCACCTCCATCACAGATCAACCTCTGATCTGCTTAGGAGTAGCTTATTTAAGCTCTTAATTCCCCAAAGCATGTTTCTAATTCTGCGTCCAGAATAGCAGGATGCTTTCTTTCCTGTTTAGCCTAGGCTTCCCATTTTGGGACTCTTTAAAGCTTCTTTAAGCTTTTCCTCAGCTTTTCCAGCTTTTTCTCACCTCTTCCCAACTACTCCTCTTCATTGGGGAAATTTAGATTCCTCCTCAAATCTAAATTAATTTCTTTCAAGGATTTTTGAAAGATTGTGGGGATTTGTTGCCTTATCCACCTCATGGATTTGGCAAGTGATCTCTAATTCTCATCTTGGTCAAAATGCACCATCATTTTATTTATTTCCTAAAATTAATTATTCAAATACATTCACACCATACTTATCCTTTGGGGTCCACTCCCCTTAGGATTTAATGTTCAAATGTCTAATTTTTCAAACTCAACACAGAAATTGGGGGTGTTACATGTGAGTTGCGTCTGAGATTGGGAAGGTCGTAGGTTCATTCCGGAGAGAGTTCCCTCCCATGGCTGATGCGTTATATTAAGATAATTTCTCCTTCTTTCTATGTTTCCTTTCGGCCCTATCAGTTAGAATAAACACTTCATACAAGAGAAAAATAAATTTCCGCCTTCTGTCATAAATGTAGGTAACTTCATATCGTAATTGCAATGATCTTTTGGTCTTATCGAGCGTATCCAACAAAATTTTTTGCGGGGAATTAACATGCTTAATATTGATGGATATTTACACCCCCCTCTCTCGAAATAAGGGCATCCATGTCCTTAAGTACAAGAGATATTTAATCAATCATGAATGCATATGTGGGAAAATGTCGACAATCGGTAATCACAGTCATGTACACGATAACGATGTCCATGGCCTTGGAGCTCAATAAAATACCACTTGTCTTTGGTGTGGTAGCTAGATAGTCACAATACCATTCATTGGGATTGTAACAGAGTGATCGAGGGCCGGCTCGTGATGAGACCTCCTATCCTTCAAGCGATTAAGAAGGTCATTACCCTTGGTGTGTGAAGTAAAAAAAATAATGCCAATACAATTAATGCTCCTTATTCCTAAATATTTATGTCAAAGGGAAATACTACTCGAGAGTGTAGAAAGATATACCATTATAAGACTATGTACCATGTAATAACATGTTTAAATAGGATATGTCTTAGCCATCCATTGCATAGATGTACCATGTCAGCTTCCGGAGTAGAGATTTCCATTAAAATTTCAAAGGATCATCATATTAGTAATATTGCTAATTTTCTCCTCTTCAGGTGCCAATTCCCACTCAAAAATGTGTTTTACAGTAGGGTGTCGGAGAAGGAGAGGTTTTTTGTGAGGAGAGATCATCGAGAGAGAATCATGCTTAAAGAGGGAAAAAAATCGGTTGTTCTATATGATTAAACAGAAAAAGTAAAACACAAAAAAAACATGATTGTTCAATCCAATTGAACAACGGTTGTTCAATTGGATTAAACAACGATGGTTCAAATATTTTACCAACGATCGTTCAAATATTTTAACGATAGTGTAAAAATGAAAAACACGGTTGTTCGATCTGATTGAATAGCAAGTGTTCAATTGGATTGAACAACAATTGTTCAAATATTTGAACACCAATGAATAAAAACACAAAAAAGCGGTTGTTAAATCCGATTGAACGAGTAGTTGTTCAATGGGATTGAACATCGACCGTTCAAAGATTTGAAACCGCAAAGAAAAAACACAAAAACACAGTTTTTTCAACTTTGATTGAACAACAAGCTGTTCAATGGGACTTAACGACGATCGTTCAAAGATTTGAAAAACAAAGAAAAAAAATCGCAAAAACACGGATGTTCAATCCGATTGAACAATAATCGTTCAATGGGATTGAAAAGTAGTCATTATAATATTTGAACAACAAGGGGTGATGAGCGAAAATGACACCATTGTGAATATGAAGAATGTACAACGGAATAATAAAAAAAATTGCGTGGGAAATTATATACAATATTTACAAAAGGAAACAACGAGGCTCTTATGTATTTAAAGTTGTGGGGTTATCACCCCCTTATGCTAGAACTTGGATAATAGGATCATTGCGTACTCGATGGCGAAAGTCTCCTTTGTAAGAGGTTTGTGATAGAGGCACACTCTGTGCCCGTTGACTCGAAATGTAGAACCGAGCCCATCTATGGCGGTCAAGGTGAGGGTACCATTGTTGTGTACTTCTTGAACTTCGTATGGACTGAGCCACCTTGTTTGCAACTTCCTTAGAAAATATTGAATGCGGAGTCATAGCGAAGTGCCCAATCTCCTTTTTGGAATGTCTTCTTTTTGATGAGGTTGTCATTCTACTTAGCTCGTTGTTGTTGTATGATTTCTGTGCGTTGCAGACCCAGTAGTCGTATTTCATCTAGCTCATTTATTTGTTGGAGTCTTTTAATATAAGCCTCCATCAAGTCCAACCCTACCTCCCATGTTGTCCTTAAGGTCTTTATCTCGAATTCAATAGGAAAAATAGGCTCTCTTCCAAAGACCAGATGATACAGAGAATATCCTATGGTGTTTTGCCACATTGCGCGGTAAGCCCGCAAGGCCCCTGGTAGTCTAGTGGCCCGGTCCCTGACAATGTGCTTGACATCTGTTTTTAGTAAGAATTTTCTCAAGGACTTTGTTGGTACTTTCGACACTCTTTGTTTTCCTGTAGGTGGTAAGGAGACGTGACTCTATGGATGATATGGTGATTCTTTAGGGTGGTCTGTAATTTTATTACCCACAAACTGTGCCCCTCCATCGGTTATCACTTCTCGTAGTAAACCATATCTCACAAATAGCTCAAAAAAGGAATTTAATTACGGATTATTTCGTGGCTCTTGATAAGGCCACTTTTTTCTACCCACTTTGTTACGTAATCTATGGGCAACTAGTATGCATATTTTATGGTTCGGTGGTGGGTTGAATGGTCCAACAAAAATCCAATGCCCATTGTTCAAACGGTTCTACTACCAATTGTGGTTGAAGTGGCATTTCATCTCTTGTCACCACCATAAACTCTTGAATTTATCAATGATTTAAAACTCTCATCTCTTCATATTCTCAAATATATAAATAAAAAAATCCCTTTAACCTACTATATTTTTTTATCCCGTGAGATAATCACCAAATAAGTTGTAATGACCTATTGTGTCTTCTCTTTTCCAACTTTTTAACAACATAAACTTATAGTTCTCAAGTATCATAATAAGATATATTCTCTTTAGAAACGTTGACTATATATGCATATATTCATTATCTTCCATATTGCACTCCCCTGAGAATTGTTGAAAATCGAAGAGTTACAATGAATCTTCTACCATTACAAGCATGAAGTAAATTACCTTTAAAATATTCATACAAACATTAAATTATGAATAATTATTGACTAATATATAGGTTATTGCTGAGGAAAAACAAAGAGGAAGCTAATTTTTGTTAAAGTTGAAAGATAAGTTCTTTAGCAAAAAAAGGAAAGAGCAAGAAAACATAAGGTTGGAAGCACTATATAAACCTAGAGAAATGGTTGAGGCCAAAAGAAAAGAAGAGGTGCAAGTAAATATAGCTATGGAAGAATATCTACCAAAGAGGTCAATCGTAGAGTGAAGGTAGAAATGTTAATGAAGAGTAGAATGCGAAAAGAAAGCCAATTTTTATGCGAGAAGATAAGAAGAAAATAATGCAAGAGATTGAATCCAAGAAGAAACAAGAAACAAGGAATAAATGCGAGGAAAACGTTGAAACTAACATCAAGATATTTGAAGTGGAGAAATATAAGCAATAGGAACTAGCTAAAAGAGAACTTGAAGATAATGTTGAAGAGTAGAGGAGAATAGGAGAAAAATCGGGATGAAAAAAAGTTTATGAGACAAGAAAAAAAATGAAAATAATTGGCACAAAATACCAATGCCAATGAGTTCAATATGTACGAACAACATTCTTCATAAATGAAATAATTCATCACTACTCAAACCTTCGCTAATAAATTGGGGTGTGAGCATGGTTGTAGGTAGTGATGATTTTAATCCAAAACTAGTTGACAAAGTTATAAATTTGTAGTTATTTATATTTGATAAGTAGATAAGTATATGAAGCAAAGTAATAAGGTAGAGGCACAAATTTATGAGAATTTCTTTGGAATTATGAAATAATTCTCGATCTGAGACCATGGTGATGAATTTTTATTTTATTTTATTTTTATTAATTGCTAGTTTACTCTATCAAAAGCTGGTGTCCATAATACTATTGACATTGGGAAGAATATAAAGTATTATGAGAAAAAATCATTGTGCTAAAACATTAGCTCACTAGTATAAATCTAGCAAATGTCAAACTTTTGATTTTATCAATTTTGTTTTTCGAGGGTGCAAATGAAATTAAACACTAAACAAAAATAATTTTATGATATAGTACAACAACTACAAGTCCAAGACGACAATATTGTTGATGTCATGACCCATATCCAAGCATGGGAACTTGTCTATCAACTAACTTTGTTACATTTTGAAAAAAGTTAAATATTGGTAGTCCTCCCTAGAAAAAAAATCTCCCATGAAGCCTCTATTTTCACTTCCAATAAAGACAATATTTACCTAAACTCTTAAGCTCTTTCTCTTTAACATATTTTTGAAAACTCTCATTACTCATCAATATTTATCAATATTTATAAAACCAATACCAAAAACTAAAATATATTTATTTCTATTAACAATTTTTATATATTTTGATTTTTTCTTATATTTATATTTATTTCTATATTACCTATTTTTTATATTTTTTTTTCTTATATTTATATTTATTTCCATTTTTACTAATAATTTTTTATAATTATTTTGTTACAATTTTATAAATAATTATTCTTATACAACTATACATTGCAATGCATTAAATAACATGTCACTCAACATCCATACCTATCCATACCGATCGACTAAGAAATGACAAATGACCATTTTAATAATATATTTTTATAATTTGTAACATCATTTTTGAAATAATATTAATTTAAATAAATATATATATACATGATATTATTGGCGGTAACTTGAACGATCATAAAAAAAAGCGGTATTTTTTTAATACACTATTGAGATTAAAATTGTTACTTTATTATATTATTTACTTTCTAGATTGTTATTTATCAATATATTATTTAGTTGAAATGATCATTTCAACTAATTTCATGTCAAATTAAAATAAAGTTTAATTGATTAAATCATAAGAGTTCGGAGATAGTCACAGCGGTCACATGGCTGGTCATTGCATTGTTCGGCAACGATGCAATCGGGCCTTTAATGACATGCTTCACATGACTGAAATGGAAACACTGTACAAAATATGATACATAGCGGCATTTGTTCCTTTGGTTACATTGATGAGGTTTCTGAATTTGATTCTGATGCCATTGCGATGTTGTATTCATAACTCCTGGTTTTGCTTCCAAACTAACAAAATTGAGCAAGCTATGCAGAATACGAATGGATGTTTGGTTGTATTTTTCTGAGTTAGCTTATCAACTCCATAATACTCCCCAGACTGTCACATTATGCCCACGAATATGGGCCTCCTCCCCCTTCTACACTCGACTTTGTTGCATCTGAACCCCGCCGCAGATCTCTTTTACAGAAGACAAATGGTATAAGAAAATCGCATATTATCTCATAGATAAATTTGTCCGTGAGATAAAATGCCAATATAGGAATTGTTTTTGATCCTTCGTTATGAACTATCGTTCATTTTCTAAGGTTTCTTTCAATTTTCATGACAGACATTAGAGTCGATTACCTTTATTTAATGAATGAATGGATGAAAATAAGTAGCCAACTATGAGGGCTGAGCTTTGGTTCAACGGGAGTGGCCAGTGCCATCTGTGATTTTGGAAACCGATTTTCCATGATGCCTGGCAAAGAATTACGTTGACATGCCCAATACAACATGATAGCTAGTCCATGGCTGAGGAAATCAAAGAGAAAAGGTCGCATTATTGGCAGTAGTTTGTGCGGGGCGAAGCTTGAAGTTTTTCTTATTAATGGAAATTACATATAGAATAATTTCATTCTTTGCATGGTGAAAGAATAATAATAAATATCAATCAGGATTTCGTGTATTTATGTTATTTATTCTCTCTACGGCATGACCCTAAAATTATATGTACTTTGGTTTGTAGAAAACCTACCACTACTATTGGTAATGCATCTCAAACAATCTAATGATATAATTTTGTGCTTTTAAATAAAAAATCTTATATTTTGTTTGTGATTAATTTTTTTCCAGTAGGTTTTTTTTAATTTTGTACCTTTATTTGTGCTTTCACATAAAAAAAATCTTATATTTTGTTTATGATTATTTTTTTACTTTGCAGCTTTAGTCATTCAAATGCACAAGGGATTATTGTCTGAGATCTTTGGAATCCACTTTCCCATGGTTCTAAATATGAAAATAAAGTGCTCATTATCTATGCATTCGCTATTGAATATAAATGAGTTACACGAAACTACTATCTTGAATATAAATGAGTTACAAGAGGATGTGAATAGTATTCGAAGTATTGATGGATGATCTCATGGGATAAATAGGAAAATGATAACGCATTTTCTCTTTCTTTCATTTTTTTCTTTCTACTTTTTTTATCCTTTAAGAAATATAAATATATATATATATATATATATATATATATATTTATTTTATATAAAAAAATCAAATTTATATTTTTTAACATACTTAATATTGATTTTTATAATTTTCTTGTAATAGTAGATTTAGGTGTAACTTAACTCATGAAATCTTTTTTATTTATATGGCTAATACTTTCATTTTTTCCTCATTATATAAAAAAAGATTTTTGAGAGAAAATTTTTATGGTTAACAAAGTGGGAAAGTTTAATTTTGTAGTTTAATTTTAAATTTAATAATTTTTTTTAAAATCAATTTAGAATCTTTTTAATGAAGGGAAATAAATATTTGATCTAGATATAATCCTTGATATTTATATAATATATTATTTAATATTATTTATTATAATTATATAATATTATTAGAAATATTTTTTAATAATCATTCGGTTTAGATTTATTTATATATATATATATATATATATAATATTTCGTTTTGTTTTTTATTTATATAATTATATGATTTTATCATTTATATATGCATAATTTTCTTATGGTGTTATTTTGAGTATTTATAGAAGTATTTCTTTTAAGCTTGGCAAGATTACATCTTCAACATGTCCAATATATCATTCGATCTAGCAGCGGAATTGAACGAGTGACTTACATGTTAGTGTACTCTAGCACTTGTGTGGTCCCTCTCTTGATGCGAAGTTCTCCATCTCGTGTACATGTCATTTTAGTTTAAAAAACGGGAGGATCGTATTACTCCTTGGTTTACTTATTTGGGGCCCTCTAAATAAGTCACCCCCAAGATGTGGGCCCTCTAAATAAGTCACTCCCCAAGCATCCAATTCCTCTCCCTTTGTCGAGCCTCCTTACGCATCCTTTTAGGGAATCAACAAAAGCTACCCAATTGTATCAAGGATTACCTTAACAAAGCATCCGATCATTGTATATCCACGACACTGTGGATCTTTATCGTAAAGCATTTTTTAATATAAATTTGTGTATATATTTATAAAACTTTTGGTAAAAGTGTTAGAAAGTCAAGATTTTATATTGGCAATATGTTGTATAATTTCATGTATACAAAAAATTTATATTAATCCAAAATTTTATATTAGTAATATCTTTTCTAATTTTACAAAATCTAATTTTTTATATTGTTAAAGCATTTTCAATACATGAATGATGAAATTTTTAGATTAAAGTTTGTATAATTGTAGTGGAAAATCATACAAGTCTAAGATTTTTTGTCGCAAAATTACACACGCACACACAAAACGTTGAAATTATTAATGTAAGCATTGGAGACATATTTATTGATAGAAACATAGAAGAAATAATCAGGAAGGCCTAATCTTTATGGTTAGTTTAAGAAGTTTTCAATGCCAAAGCCATATTTTCTAAGAAGGTCACAAGGTCAAATTCACATGGGGGTTTGAGGTTAGGTTTATATGTTTTTTTCTAGTAGAACTTATCCTCAGGAACCATTACCAAAATTTGGGTAAGTGCCTAGAGGGATTTTCTATAGGGAATTTTCCATTAAAAAAAATAGTGCCCAAAGGTTTCACTTTAGATTGATAGATGCTATTGTGCTAAGTCTAGAAAGGTATTAGCATTAAATATCATAGTGTAATATAGGGTTACAAGCCTCCCATACATTTATGGTTGATTTGCCCTCAATATAAAAAATTTCCAAGGAGAATTGGCATGGTACCAACACATTAGTTGTTTTATTAAGTGCGTGAGCATGGGGTGACATTAGTTCATTTTCTAATGTTTCTTTCAATTTTCATAGTAATGTATATTAGAGTCGATTGCCTTTATTTAATGAATGAATGGATGGAAATAAGTAGCCAACTATGAGGGCGAGCTTTTGGGTCTGGAATCTGAGCAGGCCGGTACCATCCGCGATTTTGAGCTCGATTCTCCATGACGCACGGGTAAAGAATTACGTTGACATGCGCAATGTTACAACAACATGATAGCTAGTCCATGGCTTTGCACGAGATAAAATGAGAAAAGGTCGCATTATTAGCAGTAGTTTGTGCGGGACGTAGTCTTGAAGTTTTCTCTATTCATGGCAACTACATATAGAATAATTTCTATTCCTTTGCATGTAGTGAAATGAATAATAATGAAATATCGAACCAGAGTTTCATGTATTTATGTTATTTATTCTTTCTACGGCATGACCCTAAAATTATATGGACGGTTCTAGAAGCGCCAGAGATATATATGTATATCTCGAGTCCTATCATTTTTCACCATTTCGTCCTCAACTATCTATGTTCTCTATGTTCTCTGTGTCTTTTCAGTCTGAGACGGTGAGAGACTTTCAAACGAGAGCAATTTTATTTTCATCAAAGGGAAAAGTACCGACATGATCAAGAATCAGAAGACCTCAAAGCATGGCAGTACTTCTTACAAAGTGGCAGTCGGTTTGTTCGCAGCTGCAGTGATTTTTATTTTCTTAGCTTTTATTTTCTTAGCGGAAGGCGAAACCCGACAGAACTTTCAAGTGGAGCTATGAACAGCATGTTCGAAGTGATGGCGAGGAAATACTCGTACAAAGAAATCAATATCGTATTGGGCCTGGCTTACATTATTCATCTGGATGTCAAGCCTCAGAACATTCTTCTGGACGAGAATTTCGTGGCGAAGGTCTCCGACTAGATAGCGGCGTCATTATGATTTTGATCAGAGTATTGAAGATCGGTTTTCTGTTCATACTAGACATTCGATGAGGGCGGTAGTGCCTCTGCAAGACAAGGGCCGGATGCCTCTGCAAGAGAATTTTCAGTTTGACATAGGGAAGAGAATGAACCGGAATTCAAGATTACCGTCCCGTGGCAGTAATTTGGGGGGTGATGTATATTCATCTATTATATCTCTATTATCAGCAAGATAGACGTGAGATGACTGAAATTTGTAATGAATTTTCTTTATCTTATACTTTTGTTTGAATTCATCGAAGATATTGATATTAGTCCCATAGCCCACAGTTAAATCTTTAAAGCGAAGGGCATCCTGTAGATCTTATGATTCTCTTTCTATTGTATGAGGATTTCTGAACCCCAAACAGTTTTCGGGCTCATGCAGATCAATGATCATCTTTCTTCAGCATGGTAATCGCATGGAATTCCATTTAATCTCATCGCTCTGTATTCCGTTGGCTTGTTTTTTTTTAATTGTAAATTACTGGGTAGCGAAAAGGTCGCTAATATTGCTGAAAAATAAATGAATGATACAGGTCATTTGAGGGCGCTTCTAATGTTAGCTGAAGAAATGAAATCAAATCCCAATTCCGATTCCAGTTCCAGGTATGGTCCTATTATCTAGTGCGTCAGCAATTTTTTATTGAATGTAAAGCTCTGCCGCCTCCTGAATATTTTAAACGACTTTTATGTGTCCACCCCTTTAAAACCCCATTACAAATTAGGTACCGGACGGTTGGTCTGTGAAAGGTAACGCAAACAATAATGGGTACATAATCAATGGAGAAAGAATCCTTCGGTTGTAAGGATTTCAACACCAGTACGGTTTTGGGGGGATGGGATCACGAGTATATTATTCCTGTGTATTATGCTGCCTGTCATATTACCTGATTTAATATTTTCACTTGAGCACTGTATTGCACGGTAAACTCAGGTTTGCGGTTAGATGAATAGCTATTGAAGTTCCTGCTTTTACGTGTGCAACACATTTAATTTATTTCAGATAAAAAAATTTATATCTTAGTTTTTTATTAATAGTTTTTAATTTATTTTGTTTTTTTGAATTATTTCTTTATCAATATGATTTAGTTTAATTTATTTTTTTAAAATGATTTTTCAAATTGAAATATTTAATATATTATTTAATTTTATTATACTTTATCAATGGTATATTTTTTTTAATTAAAATAACTTGAATGTATAAAGAAAAAATTGTTTAAATTTATATAATATAAAGTGATAATATATATGATAAAATTAAATTGTACTATAAAAGTTAAGATTCCTTTTGAATATATATTTTAGTAGTCAAACTAGGCTAGGCTAGGTTAAGCTAGGTTAGGGTAGGTTGGGTTCGGTTAGGGTAGGTTATCTTATCTTAGGCTAGGGAAGGTTAGGTTATGTTATGCTAGGATAGGCTAGCCTAGGTTATGTTAAGTAGGTTAGGTTAGGCTACGATAGGCTAGCGTAGGCTATGCTAAGCTAGGTTATGTTAAGTAGGTTAGGTTAGGCTAGGATAGGTTAGGCTAGGTTAGGCTAGGCTAGGCTATGCTAGGTTAGGTTAGGTTAGGCTAGTCTAGGCTAGGTTAGATTAAGCTAGGTTAGGTTAGGTTAGGTTAGGTTAGGTTAGTAGGATAAGCTAGCCTGGGTTATGCTAGGCTAGGCTAGGCAAGTCTAGGTTAGGTTAGGCTAGGCTAGGCTAGGCTAGGCGAGGATAGGATAAGATAGGATATGCTAGGTTATGTTAGGCTAGGATAGGTTATGTTAGGCTAGGCTAGGCTAGGTTAGGCTAGGGTAGGGTAGGGTAGGGTAGGCTAGGCTAGGTTAGATTACATTAGGATAGGTTAGGTTAGGTTAGGCTAGGGTAGGGTAGGATAGGATAGGATAGAGGTACGATAGGTTAGGCTAGGCTAGGCTAGGCTAGGTTAGGCTAGGGTATGGTAGGGTAGGTTATGTTAAGCTAGGCTAGGCTAGGTTAGGTTAGATTAAGATAGGCTAGGCTAGGGGTACAGTAGGCCATGATAGGAAAGGCTAGGCTAGGGTAAGCTAGGGTAGGCTAGGATAGGTGAGACTAGGTTAGGTTAGGCTAGAGTATGCTAGGTTATACTATATTATTGAAGTTAAGGTTAGACTATATTATTGTAGATTAGGCTAGGCTAGGCCACGATAGGTTAGGTTAGGCTAGGTTAGGTTAGTATAGGCTAGCTTAGGATAGGTTTGGCTAGGTTACACTAGGCTAGGATTTAGGCTAGGTTAGGCTAGGTTAGGGCTAGGCTATAATAGGCTAGGATATGCTATGATAGTCCACGCTAGGATAGGATAGGCTAGGATAGGGTAGGGTAGGGTAGGGTAGGGTAGGTTTGGCTAGAGTAGGCTAGGTTAGACTAGGTCGGGTAGGCTAGGCTATAGTAGGCTACGTTAGACTAGGTCAAGGTAAGCTAGGCTAGGTTTGGTTAGGGTTACGGTAGGCTAGGATAGGCTAGTGTAGGGTAGGGGTAGGTTGGGTTAGGTCGAGGGTTAAGCTATGTTAAGCTAGGCTAGGGTAAGCTAGGCTAGGTTAGGTTAGTCTAGGCTAGGCTAGGGTACGGTAGGGTAAGGTAGGGTAAGATAGGGTAGGTTAGGTTAGATTAGGTTAGGTTATGTTAGGGTTAGGATTGGCTAGGCTTGGCTATGCTAGGCTAGGTTAGGTTAGGCTAGGCTAGGCTAGGCTAGGCGAAGCTAGGCTAGGCTAGGAAAATGTAGGTTAGGGTTAGGGAGAGTCTAGGCTAGGATAGGCTAGGATCGACTAGAGTAAGTTAGGTTAGACTAGGATATTGTACGCTAGGTTAGATAGGTGAGGCTAGGCGAGTCAAGTGTAGGTTAGTCAAGTATAGGCTAGCTTAGGCTAGTCTAAAGTAGGCTAGGCTAAGATAGGCTAGAATAAGTTAGGCTAGGCTAGGATTGGCTATAGCAAGCTATGTTAGACTAGGTTATTGCCGGCTAGGTTAAACTAGGCAAGAGTAGGCAATGCTAGGCTAGGTTAGTCTAGGTTAAGTAAGCTAAGTAGGCTAATTAGGCTAGGTTAGGCTAGGCTAAGTAGGCTAATTAGGGCTATGTGGCTAGGCTAAGTAGGCTAAGTAGGTAACCTTAGGCTAGGTAAGGTTAGGTTAGGTTAGGCTATGTAGGCTATGTTAGTCTATGTAGGTTAGGATAACCTAGGATAGGGTAGGCTAGGTTGGGTTAGGCTAGGTTTAGCGAGGGTACACTAGGGTCGGGTTAGGGCTAGGTTTAGCGAGGGTACACTAGGCTAGCCTAGGCTAGGTTACATTAGGTCGGGTTATGCTATACTAGGTAGGCTAGGCAAGGCTAGGCTAGTCTCGGTAAGGTTGGGCTAGGTTAGGTTAAGCTAGTCGACATCGAGGTAGGTTAAGTTAGGCTAGTTTAGGTTAGGCTAGGTTAGTAGGATATGCTAGAGTGCACGTAAGGTTCGGTTAGGCTAGGTTAGGTTAGGCTAGGTTAGGCTAGGCTAGGCTAGGATGGATTAGGTTAGGGTAGTTTAGGTTAGGGTAGGGTAGGGTAGGGTAGGTTAGGTTAGGTTAGGCTAGTCTAGACTAGGCTATGTTAGGGCTAGGATAGGATAGCCTAGGATATTCTAGGCTAGGATAGTCGAGGCTAGGGTAGGTTAGTCTACGGTAGGTTAGGCTAGGTTAGGCTAGGCTAGGTTAGGCTAGCCTACGTTGGGCTAGGTTAGGCTAGGCTAGGTTGGGGTAGTGTAGGCTAGGCTAGGCTAGGCTATGCTATGCTATGCTAGGATACATTGGGGTAGGCTAGGCCGGGGGTAGGTTAAGTTATGCTAGTTTAGGTTAGGTTAGGTTAGTAGTATAGGCTAGGCTGCATAAGTTTGGGTTAGGCTAGGTTAGGCTAGGCTACGCTAGGCTAGGCCGAGTTTAGGCTAGGATATTTTAGGTTAGGGTAGGGCACGGTAGGTTCGGTTAGGGTTAGGTTAGGCTAGTCTAGACTAGGGGTAGGGTAGGCTAGGATATTCTAGGCTAGGATAGTCGAGGCTAGGGTAGGTTAGTCTACGGTAGGTTAGGCTAGGTTAGGCTAGACTAGGTTAGGCAAGGCTAGGTTGGGGTAGTGTAGGCTAGGCTAGGCTAGGCTATGCTATGCTATGCTAGGATACATTGGGTTAGGCTAGGATAGGTTAAGTTAGGTTAGACTAGGTTAGGTTAGGCAAGGTTAGGTTAGGCTAGGTAAGGTTAGGCTAGCTAAGGTTACGTTAACAAACGTTATGATAGGCTAGTTTAGGCTAGTTTAGGCTAGGCTAGGTTAGGCTAGGTTAGGTTATGCTAGGATAGGTTGGGTTAGGCTAGGTTAGCTTATGCTAGGCTAGATTATCCTAGGTTGGGCTAAGCTAGGCTACTCAAGGCAAGGCGAGGTTTCACAAGGCAGCGAGGTTACCCAAGGCAACGCTAGGTTAAGTTTGGGTAGGTTAGGCTAGGCTAGGCAAGGACATGTTACGCAAGGACATGTTAGGCTAGGATAGGTTATGCTAGGTTAGGCTAGGTTAGGTTAGGATAGGTTAGGCTAGGTGAGGTTAGGCTAGGATAGGTATGGTTAGGCTAGGAAAGGCTATGTTAGGTTAGTCTAGGGTAGGCTAGGTAAGGCTAGGATAGGTTAGGCTATGCTAGGATAGGTAAGGCTAGGATATGTTAGGCTAGGTAATGCTAGGTTAGGTTAGGCTAGGAAAGGTTATGTTAGGTTAGTCTAGCGTAGGCTAGGAAAGGTTATGTTAGGTTAGTCTAGGGTAGGCTAGGTAAGGCTAGGCTAGGTAAGGGTAGGATAGGTTAGGCTAGGCTAAGATACGTTAGGCTAGGTTAGGCTAGGTAATGCTAGGTTAGGTTAGGCTAGGGAAGGTTAGGTTAGGTTTGGTTAAGCTATGTTAGGCAATGATAGATTAGGCTAGGCTAGGTTAAGTTATGCTTGGTTAAGATAGGTTAGTCTAGGCTAGGCAAGGTAAGTCTAGGATAAGAAAGGTTAGTCTAGGCTACGCTAGGCTAGGCTAGGTTATGCTATGCTAGGTTAGGCTAGGTTAGTCTAGCGTAGGTTAGGCTAGGGTATATACACTATGTTGGAGTAAGATAGGTTTGGGTAGGCTAGGGTCGGGCTAGGTTTGGATCGGCTAGGATGGCCTAGGTTTGGATAAGCTAGGCTAGGATAGACTAGGCTAGGATAGGATAGGGTAGGCTAGGCCGGGGGTAGGCTAGGGTAGGCTAGGCTATGATAGGATAGGTTAGGCTAGGTTAGGTTAGGCTCGATGCTTCTCATTCAATTGTCAACTCAGGGCATGTCTTATTATTTCAAGGCTGTGAGCATAGTATATGCAAGTGATATCAAAGAACCCCTACTCTATATTACCATAAAGAGTACTATCTAATTCTCGAAGCTCAATCAATTCAAATGGAAATGGAATTGTAAAATTATGTTTAACTATTACTATCTAAGTAAGTGCGAGAAAAGAGCAACCTATGATTGAACAACACACAAATGAATTGAACAACGAGTCCTACGGAATTGAACAACGACTTCAATAAATTGAATAGTAATTTCTTATCTAATTTTGCAATGGAATTCTCTTTTTAAATTAAATAGATGACATCTCTCCGAATCAATTAACAACTAGATGCCTTACATTATCGATGGAAAGATCCGACTCTTAGCTATTTACATAATTGAACAACGATCATGCTAAAACAAATGAAACGAGTATAAAAGCATTGGGAAATGATGAAAGCATCTAAAAAACTATGAAAGCATTCATTGTAAACAAGGAAACATGAATAATGAACTATTATAATGAAAGAGAAAGTTGTAGTATATTATGTTCACAATTCAACCAATTAAATGATATCTCATAAAATGTGTTTGATGAGTAGAAACGTAAATTTTGTAATTGAACGTATAGCATAGAGATTAGCACGAGAAAATCCCGGGAGTCTGGGCCTAAACCACCGAAGTCTACCGCTACGGAAAACTCGAAATTGACTATAAAAAATGCCAAGACCTTTATTAAGTTGAAAGTTAATACATTGATATAATAGGACAATCTTGTCTCGATACATCTATTACGGAATAAAGTCTCTATTTTGATCTATCTATATTGTTCATTTTTGGCCTTTTCAAGGCGATTACAACGATGGTAACGGTCTTTTCCATACGAGATTTTGCTTTGCTTGTGGATGTTGTTTGAGTTCTTCGGACATGGAGGTGCCTTTCCCTCTTCCGCTTTGTCCATGGTAGTCATCATGGTTCCGTTAGTCTCTATCTGTCAGTTTGTCTTCGGTCATCATTGATTCAACTAGTTATTTCCCCGTAAATAAAGATATAACAAGTCAATTTCCCGTTGTAAAACATCCCTTTTCTTGTTAGTTCAATTTGTCTCGATTTTACATTAATCTTCCTTTCCTTTACTTGTTAAGATGAGGAAAAAATTCTTAAAGGTGGATAAAAAATTTTTGGTAAAGGAAGGGTGAAAATGTACCAAAAGAGAGGAAAGCACTGGGAGCTCGAATATCTTCTATAAAGGGGCTGGGATTACTTGTCCCTGTCCTCCTCTAAGAAGAAGTTGTGCATGTATAGTTCACACAAGAGGTATTGGACACTGCTCATTTTGATCATTGCAACAATGGAAAAATTCCTCTATGGTTTTAAAAGTCATCGGCTTCCCGCCCCCGACGGCCTTGATCTTCGATAACGACTACTAGTTCTACTAGAAATAGGGCATAGTTGGTGGCTAGTGCCCTACATGTTAGCACATCATAGTACGAGAGAGCAAACCATAGTGGCTTGCTTCTTAGCTTGTCCCACCCGATCTTGTGCTTTCTTTACCTTCGCTTTTTCTTCTGCGAGTTGAGAAAATGTCTCATGCTCGTTGCGAAAGGTGCTGTGAATTTCTTTAATAGTGCCTAATACTCTTGTGTGGGCACTACTTCCTTTCTGCATTGTGTTAACTCATGTTGTGTTCGAATTAATTCATTATGCAATTTTTTATTGGCGACCTTTTCTACCGGAAGAGCGTAGGCGGGGGGCTTCCACCGTTTGGGTTCCCTTTTCTTCTCTAAATTCCGAGCCCTAGTTTGCACAAAGGCTTCAATAGTGTCCACTAGGTCCGTACTGTACCTCAATCTCGGCGAGTAGTTTCTAAGTCGGTCCGTACCTCAACCTCGGCGAGTGTCTATCAAATTGGTGACAAGCTTTGTTTGGGTTTTCTGTGGTAACTAATTCTTTCTTAGGCTTTCGAGCCTTGATTACTTCCTTGAGTTGTTTCCTCAAATGTTTTATCATTTTCCTTAACCTTTTGCAAGTTCTTGTCATTTTCTTCAACTTATTTTTAGCAAAATTCTCTTCGGCTCTGGTTTTGGCGGGGGATGGAGGAGCGACAACCTTGTTTTCGGGAATGGTGGTGCCGGTTTCAAGGTTTTACGTGATGATATTTTCTACTTGTACTCCCGGAGCTTAATTTTGCATTAATTTTCCATGCTTGCATTTTGTTCTAAGGGGATGGTTTCTCCTGATTGATTTTCAGATTCGGCTACACCTTCTACCTGCTCTTCCCTATTCACCCCATCACTCTTGGGAGCGAGACAAGCCCCTAAAACCTTGTGATTCATCTTGGTGAGGTAATATCTAACTACGGCGGGAGCTGCTGGCGGTGGCGGATTGGTTTAACGAGTTCCTCTCGCTCCTCGGCTATTCGGATGGGCTTCTAGTTTCACGAGGATGCCCTCATTTTCTCTATAAATCGATCCATATCTTTACGATAGTCTTATAATGGTATGTTTTGAGGGCTTCAAGGTGGTGAATGGGATGGCCCCTGCCTCCTCCGGCGTTTCCAAGGTTTCTTGTTGTAATTTCGAGTCTTTTGGACCGTGTTCACTTGCTTGGTTTTGTTTTCGAAGCATGGGTCTTTTTCATTCTTGTTCCTCAAGGTATGTTAATTTTAGGGAGCTCAATTTCGGTCCCGACAGGGGGATTTCCTCATGTGCATGCATGACATGGTTAACAAAGTTGTCCTAGGATGTCCGTTGTTTGCCTAATTCATGCATGATAATTAACTTGATTAAACCATGGTGGGTCGATGGTTGCTTGGGGGTTTTTAGCCTTTCTCATTCGAACAATAGTGTCATGTACAAAATTTAAGCAAGAAGGCAGATTAAGCTGAAATATTTTTTTTAAGAACAACTACCAATTTGAGTTGACAAGGTTTTACCACGTCTTGGCGTCTATCGCATGTGATGAATATTTAGATGAATGCTACCAATTCCTACCACGATTGTTGTAGAGAGGTAGGTTTAATCCCCTTTCGTTTCTGTTCCAATGGTTCTCCTGGATCCTGGTACACTGTGATTGCCTCTCATAGAAGAAGGTGCTTTTCGGTCAATATTTCTCCCTTTTACGGCATTCCCAGAAACTTTAAGCAATGATATCCTATGTGACCGGTATAATCCTTCCATTGAGTACGGGTATGTCCCTCTCGTAGGTTATTCGGGAATTCAATTGCTATCTCTGTGTCAAACCCTTGCAATTTGAGTAAGTATGGCAGCGAACCAGACTTGTTGGAGAATGGTGTGAGTTGCGTACGAGATTGGGAAGGTCGTAGGTTCATTCGGAGAGAGTTCCCTCCCATGGCTGATGCGTTCTATTGAGCTAATTTCTCCTTCTTTCTATGTTTCCTTTCGGCCCTATCGGTTAGAATAAACACTTCATACAAGAGAAAAAATAAATTTCCGCCTTCTGTCATAAATGTAGGTAACTTCATATCGTAATTGCAATGATCTTTTGGTCTTATCGGCGTATCCAACAAAATTTTTTGCAGGGGAATTAACATGCTTAATATTGATGGATATTTACACCCCCTCTCTCGAAATAAGGGCATCCATGTCCTTAAGTACAAGAGATATTTAATCAATCATGAATGCATATGTGGGAAAATGTCGGCAATCGGTAATCACGGTCTGTACACGATAACGATGTCCGTGGCCTTGGAGCTCAAGAAAAGACCATTGTCTTTGGTGTGGTAGCTAGATAGTCACGGTACCATTCATCGGGATTGTAATAGAGTGATCGAGCCGGCTCGTGATGAGACCTCCTATCCTTCAAGCGATTAAGAAGGTCATTACCCCTGGTGTGTGAAGTAAAAAAAAATAATGCCAATACAATTAATGCTCCTTATTCCTAAATATTTATGTCAAAGGGAAATACTACTCGAGAGTGTAGAAAGATATACCATTATAAGACTATGTATCATGTAATAACATGTTTAAATAGGATATGTCTTAGCCATCCATTGCATAGATGTACCATGTCAACTTCCGGAGTAGAGATTTCCATTAAATTTTCAAAGGATCATCATATTAGTAATATTGCTAATTTTCTCCTCTTCGAGTGCCAATTCCCACTCAAAAATGTGTTTTACAGTGGGGTGTCGGAGAAGGAGAGGTTTTTGTGAGGAGAGATCATCGAGAGAGAAAGAAGAATCATGCTTAAAGAGGGAAAAAAATCGGTTGTTCTATATGATTAAACAACAAAGTAAAACACAAAAAAAACATGATTGTTCAATCCGATTGAACAACAGTTGTTCAATTGGATTAAACAACGATCGTTCAAAGATTTTACCAACGATCGTTCAAATATTTTAACGACAGTAGTAAAAATGCAAAACACGGTTGTTCGATCGATTGAATAGCAAGTGTTCAATTGGATTGAACAACAATTGTTCAAATATTTGAACACCAATGAATAAAAACACAAAAAACACGGTTGTTAAATCCGATTGAACGGTAGTTGTTCAATGGGATTGAACATCGACCGTTCAAAGATTTGAGCTGCAAAGAAAAAAACACAAAAAACACGAGTTTTTCAACTTTGATTGAACAACAAGCTGTTCAATGGGACTTAACGACGATCGTTCAAAGATTTGAACGACAAAGAAAAAAAATCGCAAAAACACGGTACGTTCAATCCGATTGAACAACAAGCTATTCAATGGGATTGAAAAGTAGTCATTATAATATTTGAACACAAGGGGTGATGAACGAAAATGACACCATTGTGAATATGAAGAATGTACAACGAGAATAATAAAAAAAATTGCGGGGGAAATTATATACAATATTTACAAAAGGAAACAACGAGGCTCTTATGTATTTAAAGTTGTGGGGTTATCACCCCCCTTATGCTAGAACTTGGATAATAGGATCATTGCGTACTCGATGGCGAGAAACGTCTCCTTTGTAAGAGGTTTGTGATAGAGGCACACTCTGTGCCCGTTGACTCGAAATGTAGAACCGGGCCCATCTATGGCGGTCAAGGTGAGGGTACCATTGTTGTGTACTTCTTGAACTTCGTATGGGTGAGCCACCTTGTTTGCAACTTCCTTAGAAAATATTGAATGCTGGAGTCATAGCGAAGTGCCCAATCTCCTTTTTTGGAATGTCTTCTTTTTGATGAGGTTGTCATGCTACTTAGCTCGTTGTTGTTGTATGATTTTTCGTGCGTTGCGGACCCGATAGTCGTATTTCATCTAGCTCATTTATTTTTTGGAGTCTTTTAATATAAGCCTCCATCAAGTCCAACCCTACCTCCTATGTTGTCCTTAAGGTCTTTATCTCGAATTCAATAGGAAAAAATAGGCTCTCTTCCAAAGACCGGATGATACGAGAGAATATCCTATGGTGTTTCGCCACATTGCGCGGTAAGCCCGCAAGGCCCCCTGGTAGTCTAGTGGCCCGGTCCCGCGATGTGCTGATATCTTGTTTTAGTAAGAATTTCCTCAAGGACTTTGTTGGTACTTTCGACCTGCTGTTTTCTGTAGGTGGTAAGGAGACGTGACTCTATGGATGATATGGTGATTCTTTAGGGTGGTTGTAATTTTATTACCCACAAAGCTGTGCCCCTCCATCGGTTATCACTTCTCGTAGTAAACCATATCTCACAAATAGCTCAAAAAGGAATTTAATTACAGATTATTTCGTGGCTCTTGATAAGGCCACTTTTTCTACCCACTTTGTTACGTAATCTATGGCAACTAGTATGCATATTTTATGGTTCGGTGGTGGGTTGAATGGTCCAACAAAATCCCGTGCCCATTTTTCAAACGGTTCTACTACCAATTGTGGTTGAAGTGGCATTTCATCTCTTGTCACCACCATAAACTCTTGAATTTATCAATGATTTAAAACTCTCATCTCTTCATATTCTCAAATATATAAATAAAAAATCCCTTTAACCTACTATATTTTTTTTATCCCGTGAGATAATCACCAAATAAGTTGTAATGACCTATTGTGTCTTCTCTTTTCCAACTTTTAACAACATAAACTTATAGTTCTCAAGTATCATAATAAGATATATTCTCTTTAAAACGTTGACTATATATACATATATTCATTATCTTCCATATTGCACTCCCCGAGAATTGTTGAAAATCGAAAAGTTACGATGAATCTTCTACCATTACAAGCATGAAGTAAATTACCTTTAAAATATTCATACAAACATTAAATTATGAATAATTATTGACTAATATATAGGTTATTGCTTGAGGAAAAACAAAGAGGAAGCTAATTTTTTGTTAAAGTTGAAAGATAAGTTCTTTAGCAAAAAAAAGGAAAGAGCAAGAAAACATAAGGTTGGAAGCACTATATAAACCTAGAGAAATGGTTGAGGCCAAAAGAAAAGAAGAGGTGCAAGTAAATATAGCTATGGAAGAATATCTACCAAAGAGGTCAATCCTAGAGTGAAGGTAGAAATGTTAATGAAGAGTAGAATCCGAAAAGAAAGCCAATTTTTATGCAGAAGATAAGAAGAAAATAATGCAAGAGATTGAATCCAAGAAGAAACAAGAAACAAGGAATAAATGCGAGGAAAACGTTGAAACTAACAT
The DNA here is from genome assembly GCA_034641835.2 of Pinus albicaulis. Taxonomy (NCBI): domain Eukaryota; kingdom Viridiplantae; phylum Streptophyta; class Pinopsida; order Pinales; family Pinaceae; genus Pinus; species Pinus albicaulis. The sequence goes on from JAXQQM020085355.1 coordinate 118,088, forward strand.
CAAGATATTTGAAGTGGAGAAATATAAGCAATAGGAACTAGCTAAAAGAGAACTTGAAGATAATGTTGAAGAGTAGAGGAGAATAGGAGAAAAAATGGGATGAAAAAAAGTTTATGAGACAAGAAAAAAAATGAAAATAATTGGCACAAAATACCAATGCCAATGAGTTCAATATGTACGAACAACATTCTTCATAAATGAAATAATTCATCACTACTCAAACCTTCGCTAATAAATTGGGGTGTGAGCATGGTTGTAGGTAGTGATGATTTTAATCCAAAACTAGTTGACAAAGTTATAAATTTGCAGTTATTTATATTTGATAAGTAGATAAGTATATGAAGCAAAGTAATAAGGTAGAGGCACAAATTTATGAGAATTTCCTTGGAATTATGAAGACCATGGTGATGAATTTTTTTATTTTTTTTTTAATTGCTAGTTTACTCTATCAAAAGCTGGTGTCCATAATACTATTGACATTGGGAAGAATATAAAGTATTATGAGAGAAAAATCATTGTGCTAAAACATTAGCTCACTAGTATAAATCTAGCAAATGTCAAACTTTTGATTTTATCAATTTTGTTTTCAGGGTGCGAATGAAATTAAACACTAAACAAAAATAATTTTATGATATAGTACAACAACTACAAGTCCAAGACGACAATATTGTTGATGTCATGACCCATATCCAAGCATGGGAACTTGTCTATCAACTAACTTTGTTACATTTTGAAAAAGTTAAATATTGGTAGTCCTCCCTAGAAAAAAAATCTCCCATGAAGCATCTATTTTCACTTCCAATAAAGACAATATTTACCTAAACTCTTAAGCTCTTTCTCTTTAACATATTTTTGAAAACTCTCATTACTCATCAATATTTATCAATATTTATAAAACCAATACCAAAAAACTAAAATATATTTATTTCTATTAACAATTTTTTATATATTTTGATTTTTCTTATATTTATATTTATTTCTATATTACCTATTTTTATATTTTTTTTTCTTATATTTATATTTATTTCCATTTTACTAATAATTTTTTTATAATTATTTTGTTACAATTTTATAAATAATTATTCTTATACAACTATACATTGCAATGCATTAAATAACATGTCACTCAACATCCATACCTATCCATACCTATCGACTAAGAAATGACAAATGACCATTTTAATAATATATTTTTTATAATTTGTAACATCATTTTTAAAAATAATATTAATTTAAATAAATATATATATACATGATATTATTGGCGGTAACTTGAACGATCATAAAAAAAAACGGTATTTTTTTAATACACTATTGAGATTAAAATTGTTACTTTATTATATTATTTACTTTCTAGATTGTTATTTATCAATATATTATTTAGTTGAAATGATCATTTCAACTAATTTCATGTCAAATTAAAATAAAGTTTAATTGATTAAATCATAAGAGTTCGGAGATAGTCACAGCCGTCACATGGCTGGTCATTGCATTGTTCGGCAACAATGCAATCGGGCCTTTAATGACATGCTTCACATGACTGAAATGGAAACACTGTACAAAATATGATACATAGCGGCATTTGTTCCTTTGGTTACATTGATGAGGTTTCTGAATTTGATTCTGATGCCATTGCGATGTTGTATTCATAACTCCTGGTTTTGCTTCCAAACTAACAAAATTGAGCAAGCTATGCAGAATACGAATGGATGTTTGGTTGTATTTTTCTGAGTTAGCTTATCAACTCCATAATACTCCCCAGACTGTCACATTATGCCCACGAATATGGGCCTCCTCCCCCCTTCTACACTCGACTTTGTTGCATCTGAACCCCGCCGCAGATCTCTTTTACAGAAGACAAATGGTATAAGAAAATCGCATATTATCTCATAGATAAATTTGTCCGTGAGATAAAATGCCAATATAGGAATTGTTTTGATCCTTCGTTATGAACTATCGTTCATTTTCTAAGGTTTCTTTCAATTTTCATGACAGACATTAGAGTCGATTACCTTTATTTAATGAATGAATGGATGAAAATAAGTAGCCAACTATGAGGGCTGAGTTTTGGTTCAACGGGAGTGGCCAGTGCCTGGGAAAGAATTACATTGACATGCCGAATACAACATGACCCTAAAATTATATGTACTCTGGTTTGTAGAAAACCTATCACTATTATTCCTAATGCATCTCCAACAATCTAATGATATAATTTTGTGCTTTTAAATAAAAATCTTATATTTTGATTATGATTATTGTTTACTTTACAGCTTTAGTCATTCAAATGCATAAGGGATTATTGCTGAGATCTTTGGAATCCACTTTCCCATGGTTATAAATATGAAAATAAAGTGCTCATTATCTATGCGTTTATCGAATATAAATGAGTTACACGAAACTACTATCTTGAATATAAATGAGTTACAAGAGGACGTGAGTAGTATTTGAAGTATTGATGGATGATCTCATGGGATAAATAGGAAAATGATAATGCATTTTCTCTTTCTTTCTTTTTTTTTTTTCTTTCTACTTTTTTATCCTTTAAGAAATATAAATATGTATTTATATGTTATTTTAAAAAATCAAATTTATATTTTTTAACATATTCAATATTGATTTTTATAATTTTCTTGTAATAGTAGATTTAGGTGTAACTTAATTCATGAAATCTTTTTCATTTATATGGCTAATACTTTCATTTTTTCCTCATTATATAAAAATATTTTTGAGAAAAAAGTTTTATAGTTAAAAAAGTGGGAAAGTTTAATTTTCAATTTAATAATTTTTTTTAAAATCAATTTAGAATCTTTTTAATGAAGGGAAATAAATATTTGATCTAGATATAATCCTTGATATTTATATAATATATTATTTAATATTATTTATTATAATTATATAATATTATTAGAAATATTTTTAATAATCATTTGGTTTAGTTTACATATATATATTATTTCGTTTTGTTTTTATTTATATAATTATATCATATTATCATTTATATATGCATAATTTTCTTATGGTGTTATTTTGAGTATTTATAGAAGTATTTCTTTTAAGCTTGGCAAGATTACATCTTCAACATGTCCAATATGTCATTTTGATCTAGCGGGGGAATTGAACGAGTGACTTAGATGTTAGTGTACTCTAGCACTGTGTGGTCCCTCTCTTGATGCGAAGTTCTCCATCTTGTGTACATGTCATTTTAGTTTAAAACAGGAGGATGGTATTGCTCCTTGGTTTACTTATTTGGTGGGCCCTCTAAATAAGTCACCCCCAAGATGTGGGCCCTGTAAATAATTTACTCCCCAAGCATCCAATTCCTCTCCCTTTTGTCGAGCCTCCTTACGCATCCTTTAGGGAATCAACAAAATCTACCCAATTGTATCAAGGAGTACCTTAACAAAGCATCCGATCATTGTATATCCACGGCCCTGTGGATCTTTATCGAAGCATTTTTAATATAAATTTGTGTATATATTTATAAAACTTTTGGTAAGAGTTAGAAAGTCAACATTTTATATTGGTAATATGTTGTATAATTTCATGTATACAAACAATTTATATTAATCCAAAATTTTATATTAGTAATATCTTTTCTAATTTTACAAAATCTGATTTTCATATTGTTAAAGCATTTTCAATACATGACGAGATTTTTAGATTAAAGTTTGTATAATTGTAGTGGAAAATCATACAAGTTTAAGATTGTTGTCACAAAATTACACACACACACACACAAAACCTTGAAATTATTAATGTAAGCATTGGAGATATATTTATTGATAGAAACATAGAAGAAATAAACTGGAAGGCCTAATCTTTATGGTTAGTTTAAGAAGTTTTCCATGCCAAAGCCATATTTGCTAAGAAGGTCATGAGGTCAAATTCACATGGGGGTTTGAGGTTAGGTTTATTTGTTTTTTTCTACTATAACTTATCCTAGGAACCATTCCCAAAATGTGGGTAAGTGCCTAGAGGGATTTTCCAAGGGAATTTTCCATTAAAAAAAATAGTGCCCAAAGGTTTCACTAGATTTATAGATGCTATTGTGCTAAGTCTAGAAAGGTATTAGCATTAAATATCATAGTGTAATATAGGGTTACAAGCCTCCCATACATTTATTGTTGATTTACCCTCAATATAAAAAATTCCAAGGAGAATTGGCATGGTACCAATACATTAGTTCTTTTATTAAGTGCGTGAGCATGGGGTGACATTATTTCATTTTCTAATGTTTCTTTCAATTTTCATGACAGACATTAGAGTCGATTACCTTTATTTAAATGAATGGATGAAAATAAGTAGCCAACTATGAGGGCTAAGCTTTGGTTCAACCAGTGCCATCTGCGATTTTGGAAACCGATTCTCCATGATGCTTGGCAAAGAATTACATTGACATGCTCAATACAACATGATAGCTAGTCCATGGCTGAGGAAATCAAAGAGAAAAGGTCGCATTATTTGCAGTAGTTTGTGCAGGACGAAGCTTGAAGTTTTTCTTATTAATGGCAACTACATATAGAATAATTTCATTCCTTGCATGGTGAAAGAATAATAATAAATATCAATCAGGATTTCGTGTATTTATACTATTTATTCTCTCTACGGAATGACCCTAAAATTATATGTACTATGGTTTGTAGAAAACCTACCACTACTATTGGTAATGCATCTCCAACAATCTAATGAAATAATTTTGTGCTTTCAAATAAAAATCTTATATCTTGTTTGTGATTACTTTTTTCGGTATGTTTTTTTTTTTAATTTTGTACCTTTATTTGTGCTTTCACATAAAAAAATATCTTATATTTTGTTTGTGATTATTTTTTACTTTGTAGCTTTAGTCATTCAAATGCACAAGGGATTACTGCTAAGATCTTTGGAATCCACTTTCCCATGGTTATAAATATGAAAATAAAGTGCTCATTATCGTTCGTTATCCAATATAAATGAGTTACACGAAACTACTATCTTGAATATAAATGAGTTACAAGAGGATGTGAATAGTATTCGAAGTATTGATGGATGATCTCACGAGATAAATAGGAAAATGATAATCTTTCGACATTTTTTATCCTTCAAGAAATATAAATATGTATATATATGTTATTTAAAAAAATCAAATTTATATTTTTTAACATACTCAATATTGATTTTTATAATTTTCTTGCAATAGTAGATTTAGGTGTAACTTAACTCATGAAATATTTTTCATTTATATGGTTAATACTTTCATTTTTTCCTCATTATATAAAAAATATTTTTTAGAGAAAAGTTTTATGGTTAACAAAGTGGAAAATTTTAATTTTATAATTTAATTTTTCAAATTAATATTTAAAAAAAAAACCAATTTAGAATCTTTTTAATGAAGGGAAATAAATATTTGATCTAGATATAATCCTTGATATTTGTATATTATATTATTTAATATTATTTATTACAATTATATAATATTATTAGAAATATTTTTAATAATCATTTGGTTTATTTTATATATATAATATTTAGTTTTGTTTTTATTTATATAATTATATGATATTATCATTTATATATGCATAATTTTCTTATGGTGTTATTTTGAGTATTTATAGAAGTATTTCTTTTAAGCTTGGCAATATTACATCTTCAACATGTCCAATATATCATTCTAATATAGCGGGGGAATTGAACGAGTGACTTAGATGTTAGTGTACTCTAGCACTGTGTAGTCCCTCTCTTGATGCGAAGTTCTCCATCTCGTGTACAGGTCATTTTAGTTTAAAATAGGAGGATGGTATTTCCCCTTGGTTTACTTATTTGGTGGGCCCTCTAAATAAGTCACCCCCAAGATGTGGGCCCTCTAAATAAGTCACTCCCCAAGCTTCCAATTCCTCTCCCTTTTGTCGAGCCTCCTTACGCATATTTTAGGTAATCAATAAAATCTACCCAATTGTATCAAGGAGTACCTTAACAAAGCATCCGATCATTGTATATCCACAACCCTGTGGATCTTTATCGAAGCATTTTTAATATAAATTTGTGTATATATTTATAAAAAATTTGGTAAGAGTTAGAAAGTCAAGATTTTATATTGGTAATATGTTGTATAATTTCATGTATTCAAACAATTTATATTAATCCAAAATTTTATATTAGTAATATCTTTTCTAATTTTACAAAATCTAATTTTTATATTGTTAAAGCATTTTCAATACATGAATGATGAAATTTTTAGATTAAAGTTTGTATAATTGTAGTGGAAAATCATAAAATTCTAAGATTGTTGTTGCAAAATTACACACACACACACACACAAAACCTTGAAATTATTAATGTAAGCATTGGAGATATATTTATTGATAGAAACATAGAAGAAATAATCTGGAAGGCCTAATCTTTATGGTTAGTTTAAGAAGTTTTCCATGCCAAAGCCATATTTTCTAAGAAGGTCATGAGGTCAAATTCACATGGGGGTTTGAGGTTAGGCTTATATTTTTTTTCTAGTAGAACTTATCCTAGGAACCATTCCCAAAATGTGGTAAAGTGCCTAGAGGGATTTTCCAAGGGAATTTTCCATTAAAAAAAAAAAGAGCCCAAAGGTTTCACTAGATTGATAAATGCTATTGTGCTAATTTTAGAAAGGTATTAGCATTAAATATCATAGTGTAATATAGGGTTACAAGCCTCCCATACATTTATGGTTGATTTACCCTCAATACAAAAAATTCCAAGGAGAATCGACATGTTACCAATACATTAGTTCTTTTATTAAGTGTGTGAGAATTGGAAGAAATTATTTTCTTATAATATATACATATTTTTCCAAGTGAAAACTCATGGGATCCATCCCTCTTCCCTAGAATATTTGGATGGAGGGTAATGAATTAACTAGTTACAATAATGACTAGTAACATTAAATAAGTTTACCAAATTTGAACCCTTTGCTTATGGCCTCCTTATTAGCAACATGAATCGAGTTTATGGTTCAATTGATTAATCTAAACTTTGGGGTTGTTAAAACACACACACAACAACATCTAGTCCCACCCTCATATAATTATGCAAGAATAGGATAACTAGCACATTGTTAGCTCTAAATGGCCCATGAAGGGAAAACATGCCATAAAGTGGGATATGGACATAAGTGTTTTCATGTGCACACACACAAAAAATAAACTCATCCCAGCCTTAATAACTTAAGTGAGAATGAGATAATTGGTAGATTCTCACCCTTAATAAATTAAGGGAGAATGATATGATATAACTAGTACATTATTACATTTAATCAGCCAATGAAGGGAAACATGTCATAAGGTAGGATATGAACATAGGTGTATATAGGTGTACACAAACACAAGAAACATCTCATTCCAACCTCAAGAACTTAGGTGAGAATGATAACTTAAGAGAGAATGAGATGAGATAACTGGTACATTGATAGATTCAATCAATCAATGAAGGGAATACATGTCATAAGGTAGGATTTGAGCATAGGTTTATGTAGGTGTACACGCACACAAAAGAAACATCTCATCCCACCCTCAAACACTTATATGAGAATGATATTATTGGTACCTTTCTAGCTTTAATTGGTTCACAAATAGAAAACATGTCATAAAGTGGGATTTGAACTTGTGTGGGGAGGATAACAATTTCACCTCTTAACCATCCAAGTTAGATCCAATTGACTCTCTCTCTCTCTCTCTCTCTCTCTCTCTCTCTCTCTCTCTGTACACACACACTACAATGGAAGAATTGTGATCTCCCCATTAGCAACATGCCATTGGGATATGGTCCTTTCCCTTGGAATATGTTTCCCTCTTATTTGAGTGTGCCCAGCTGATTGTTGAGCATGTGGAAGTTGTTGGGAATTGGTAGGAGAATACAAAGTAATATATCAAGGGTGGTCAGGTATAAGAAAGCTTCATTGTAGCTGGCTTATATTTGGGTGCAGAGTGGAAGTCCCTCCCTTAGTTTCCAATTAGTTTAAGATATAAAAATAGGTATATTACTTATGCATATTTGAATCATGAACCGTGCTGTTCAATGCTATTTTTTTATTTCTATGAGATTTGGTATGTCTATGGTTTTAATGAATGTATATACTTTGTTTTTTAATATTATGTTGCTAATTTATGTGTGAAAATATGTGTTTATGTTATCTTATTGATAACAATGGCTTATGAGAATAGTAGCTCAATTTTTTTGGAGGAGTGCTATGTATGTGTTGATGGTTGAAAATGTATCTCCAACAGTAAGGGGATCTCCGTGGTACAGAATCCAAATTAGATTCTACAGTGTTTGGTTTAAGGATCCCATCTGGTTTGTAGGGAATCCAAATAAGAGTCTTTAATTTATCTTTCAAGTCTCGTTCTCTACTTAAGAGAATAACCAATTAAGTATGAGAAAATTGAAATATAATGTTATAAGTTATAGATGTGTTCCTATTACTTAAAATTTTCTATAACATTAATATGTAAGTTCTATTGTGAATGGTAATGGTTTCGTGCCCTGTTGACAGTTTTAAAGTGTGTACTGTGGTAAAACCGATAAATAATATGGTAATGCAAACCAGCAAACAAAACTCATTAACTGGCCACCAAGGAGCGATGGTATAACAAAAATAGGACCTTTAATCTAAGAATATAGTTCACGATGAATCAAACTATAGACAGACATTAGTTAAGTTCAAAGAGGATTCTAGAACAGTATGATACCAAACCTTAGAAAAATGATGTACACCACATGGGCAGATGGAAGCCCGTGGGTACAGGGTTCTCTCTATCGAATTTTTCTTTAGAAAATAGCCATGAATAAATGATATACATTCCATGAAATTTATCAGAAATAACATTAAGATATGAGTCAAATAAACTAAACCAGTGTGTAGCAAAATCTTCATGGCGTAAGAAATCGAGTATAACAATTTACAAAATTTCATGAATAATATTACAGCTACAACAATAATAACCCAACAGGTACATGCATTAATTCAAGGTATTATACTAGTTTCATATATTACCGTAACAGTAAATTAACAAATAACTCTTGTTGGCAGGATGACAGGAACCCTGACAACATTGCCAACCTAAAATGGTAATGACAAGGGACTGTAATTCGATATGAAACCCAAAACAATGGATTATCACCCCAAAATTTTTACATATTTAAATCATAGCATTACATCATGAAGACTTGGAAGCTCCAAGGGTAAAGAAAAACCATATTAAAAAAGGCATCCTAATGTATGTCACGCGAAGAGCTAAAAATACCCTTGGCCGAAACTGATTTCAAAAGAAAAATATTGAAATATTATTTACACACACTCCATTGTAACAAATACATCTATTATGAAAATGTTTGAAGGAACAAACCCGGTTCATGAATGCCACTTAACCTAACCCTTAGATACATTACAAGTAGCGAGGTAAAAGGAATTAAACAAAAAATCTAGAACAGTCATGGCCAAGATGAGGAGGGCTAGTGGCGTTACGAGTGGGTGGTCCCATAACCTACCAAAACACAAAAAAAATACAAAAACTTAAGAATGGTATAAAATTTCACCTTTGAACGCCTACGAGCTAAGAACAGTTCGATGCAAAGAAAATAGAATTACAGAGGGAGTGTTGTGTGTCCAAATGCATCGTACGCCACAGTGCCTATCTCTCTCAGTAGCTCGAAATCCCGTCGAGACCAAAAGATATGAATCGGCAATGAGCTTCCAAACGAGTAACCAAGGATGAAAAACTATTTAGGTTCAGAGTCAAATACCAGTAGATAGAAAACTAACTAGAGATAAGGGTAGTCGATGACCATATCTGTGCATAGTAAGGTCTCCATAGCTGTAGAGCTTCATCTGGGAAAAAAAGGGAAGAAAAATCCAAGAATGAGCTGGGGTATTGGTCCGGGTTGGGTACACTAACCCTATCATGGCCAAATACAATCGTCAGATCGGGCCTAGGTAGATCGACAACTCGAAAGTGCCAAATGTCCCTACGTGCAGCCTATAGGGTTGGTGGTCACCGAAAACTGCAGGTAGGTATTCTAGAAACATCTCCAAGTCGAGTACAATACGTTTAACATAGTGGATCATATCGAGGCATACCTGGCCATACATTTAGCTTGGCTTATAAAATGAGTTAGCTACATTGGATATCAACAATATGGCATGTCGAATAATGCATGGTGTGTCAATACTACTAAACAAAAAGAACTACTGTATTTTTAATATAAATTATTACAATGTATTTTGACATGAACACTATGATGGGTACTAACATAACGTTTTGATAATTTCCTTCCAGCTATAGCAATTATTTATGTGTTTTTTTACAATGGTTAATTTGCATAAAGAGATAGGATACAAATGTAGTTTGTAAGGAGTTGTGTGTTACAGTTCATTTTGAATAAAATTTTGAAAAACTTAATTTAATTAATTAATAATTAATATATGGATGACAAAGATTTAATATTTGCAAAATATTTACAAAATATTTTTATCAATAGTGAAAAAAGAATGTTGAGATTTATCTTAAACCTAATTTTTCTCTTTTTTCTTTTCAACTTAATTAAAAAATATTATAAATAAAATATATGTTTTCTATTTAAGTAAAGTTGTGGACATTTACGTATGTGGAAATGATAAGTTATTAGCCTATAGTATTGTAAAAAAACTTATTTAAAAGATAAGAATTTCCATGGTAAAAAGAATACAAATCTCCATTATTAAGAATCCTATTACATACCTTTTATTTATTTATATACTAATTTTTTTTAATAATAATAATTTAAAATAAAATTATAATTTAATTAAATTTTATATGTTTTTTAAATTTTAACAATGTGAAATAAATATTTTGATATTTATTATACATTAATGTCTATCAATGTTTGCAATAAATTTAATTTATATAATTAGGTTCATTTAATTTAGGTAATTACATTCATTTATAAAAATAAGTCTTTACTAGTGTTAAACTAAACTCATCATGCATTTACATATTAAACTTTTAATCTATATTGCTTAATATACATGTTAAGTACATTCATTTATAAAAATAATCTTTTACTGGTGCTAAACTAAACTAATAATGCAACTACATATGCATTTACATATTAAACTTTTAAACAAAAGTGTGTGAGATACATGTTAAATGCAATACCCAAATATAAAATTATTAATCAGTTTGATATTTTGAAGATTTATGTGGTGTGAGTTTTTGAGGAGGGTTATTTGACATCTCCACAGTATCCATTTTTATGTCTACAATTATTAGTCAACTTATTAATTAAAATATAATTAATGGGATTAAGGATAATCAACTCTATGGTTATTGTTGGGATTATGGATAATCAACTATTATGATCATTGATGGGATAATGGATAATGAACTCTTATGATTATTGATCAATTATGGATAAAGTTTGATCTTTGTCCACACTTTTTCCATTATATAATATTTGATTTCCTTACAATAACATTAGTTAATACTATGTGAATATAAAATCAATTTGTGAAAATGATTGTGGATTAATTTATTAATTATCCATAGTTATAGTTATTTTTATTAATGAATTAATAGATAATCATCATAATTGATTGATTTTATAATTTTTTCTATGTTTTGTGGATAAATATATCTCCAACATTTATAGTAATAATTTGAAGGCTTTGTTTATATATATATATATATATATATATATATATATATATATATATATATAATTTTGCAACAATAAAGTAGACTGGTATGATTATCCACTACAATTGTACAATTTTTATCCAAAATTTTCATCATTCATGTATTAAAATTACTTTACCATTATAAAAATTTAAATTTTGTAAAATAAAAAAAATATTACTAATAAAAGAAATTGAATTAATATAAAGTTCCAGTATGCATTAACTAATTCTTCTATTATGAAATCTTAACTTTTAACTCTTACCTAAAAAAAACACACACACATATAATACTAAAACAAAATTATACATATATACTTGACAATATTACATAATTATATAAATGAAATGAAAATAGAATACAATATATATGAAATTAAAACTAAACTAAATAACTATTAAAAATATCTCATATATATATATATATATATATATATATATATATATATATATAATAAATGAAATTAAATATAATATATTATACATATTAATGATTATAATATTTCAAATATTTATTGAAATATTTTTATTTGCTAAAAAAATTTAAATTAGAGTTTTATACCTTCATGAAAACTTAAATCATAAAAATTAAAATTATAAAGCTCTTTTTTCAAAAATCTTTTTCATATAAGTGAGGAAAAATAATATTATTCATCATATAAGTGAAGAAAAAGATATCACAAATTTGTAAGTTAATAAATATTTCTCAAAACTGTAAAGTAAGTTCAACAAATCTACTATTAAAAATAAATAAATTATAAAAATCAATTTTAAATATGTGAAAAAAGATTGATTTGATTCTTAAAATAACACTTACATAGATGTACATATTTCTTAAACCAATGAAAAAAAAAATAGAGCATTATCATTTTCCTATTTATCTTATGAAATCTTCCATGAGTACCTCGAATATTATTCACATTCTCTTGTAACTCATTTATATTGAAGACCATAGATTCTTCTAACTCATTTATATTGTACAATCATCTATTAAAAGGCAGGCAGAGATAATGAACACTTCATTTATACATTTATATCCACGCTAAAGTGGATTCCAAAGTATATTTGAATGAATAAAGGTGAAAAAAAAACCACTGAAAAAAGTAATCACAAACAAAATATTTGAAAGCACAAAATTATATCATTAGATCGTTGGAGATGCATTAGCAATAGTAGTGTTGGGTCTTCCATAAACATGAGTACATACAATTTTAGGGTTGTGGGGTTGACAGAATAGATAAAATAAACACACGAAATCCAAATTGAGATTTAATGCGCCCGATAGCAGCCATTCACCATACATAACCATGATATGTTTACGGAAGCCGCATCTAAGATGTGACGTGTGCCGTTTGTTTTGCGATCACTCCATCCATCTTTCCGAGCAGGAAAAATGTCGTAGTTAATGAAATAAATGTACGTTGCATCTATGTTTGCATCTATGTTTGATTTTATGTAGTATTCTCGCGCTTTCTCACACTGACTCGGTGGTGAGTTCCCATTTGAATTTCAATTTTATTGCATTGACGTGTGCGCATTTGAATTTCAAATTTGCCGTCGTGTTGGAATTCAAATATTCATTTAGCACAAGTGGAATTTTACGGCAAACAATAAATCTTAAGTTGTATAATATTAAATTTCCTAGGGCAGTATATGCTCATAATTACATTTAAATTAGTTTAAATCTAAGAGTAACCCTATATAGCATTTTAATATCCTATAAACCATAAGTAACCCTATACAGCATTTTAATATCCTATAGCTTATGCTTTATGGCTTTGGAGGAAGACAACTCAGCCCTCAAGCCATAGCCGTTGAAGTAACCTTTATGGCTTTGTATCAACTCAACCCTCAAGCCATAGCCGTTGAAGTAACCTTTATGGCTTTGTATCAACTCAGCCCTTTACGGCTTTCTATCAACCATGGCTGTCAATTGAAGTAACCGTTGGAGTAAAAAAAACATGGACAGCAGGGATGATCTGTTTCTATCAACCATGCCCTCAAGCCATAGCCGTTGAAGTAACCGTTGCAGGAAAAAAGCCCATGATTCGGCGGATGGTTGGAGAGGAGGTAGGAGCCTCAAATATGTATATCAATGGACGGTTCTAGAAGCGCCAGAGATATATATGTATATCTCGAGTCCTATCATTTTTCACCATTTCGTCCTCAACTATCTATGTTCTCTATGTTCTCTGTGTCTTTTCAGTCTGAGACGGTGAGAGACTTTCAAACGAGAGCAATTTTATTTTCATCAAAGGGAAAAGTACTGACATGATCAAGAATCCGAAGACCTCAAAGCATGGCAGTACTTCTTACAAAGTGGCAGTCGGTTTGTTCGCAACTGCAGTGATTTTTATTTTCTTAGCGGAAGTCGAAACCCGGATAGAACTTTCAAGTGGAGCTATGAACAGTATGTCCGAAGTGATGGCGAGGAAATACTAGTACAAAGAAATCAATATCGTATTGGGCCTGGCTTACATTATTCATCTGGATGTCAAGCCTCAGAACATTCTTTTGGACGAGAATTTCGTGGGGAAGGTCTCCGACTAGATAGCGGCGTCATTATGATTTCGATAGAAAGCAAGCGATCAGAGTATTGAAGATCGGTTTTCTGTTCATACTAGACCTTCGATGAGGGCGGTAGTGCCTCTGCAAGAGAATTTTCAGTTTGACATAGGGAAGAGAATGAACCGGAATTCAAGATTACCGTACCGTGGCAGTAATTTGGGGGTGATGTATATTCATCTATTATATCTCTATTATCAGCAAGATAGACGTGAGATAACTGAAATTTGTAATGAATTTTCTTTATCTTATACTTTTGTTTGAATTCATCGAAGATATTGATATTAGTCCCATAGCCCACAGTTAAATCTTTAAAGCGAAGGGCATCCTGTAGATCTTATGATTCTCTTTCAATTGTATGAGGATTTCTGAACCCCAAACTCATGCAGATCAATGATCATCTTTCTTCAGCATGGTAATCGCATGGAATTCCATTTAATCTCATCGCTCTGTATTCCGTTGGCTTGTTTTTTTTTAATTGTAAATTATTGGGTAGCAAAAAGGTCGCTAATATTGCTGAAAAATAAATGAATGATACAGGTCATTTGAGGGGGCTTCTAATGTTAGCTGAAGAAATGAAATCAAATCCCAATTCCAATTCCACTTCCAGGTATGGTCCTATTATCTAGTGCGTCAGCAATTTTGATTGAATGTAAAGCTCTGTCGCCTCCTCAATATTTTAAACGACTTTTATGTGTCCACCACTTTAATTTAGGTGACAGATACTTGAAAGCTTATTGGAGGTCCTCCATGATGAAACCCTGTAAACCCTAAAATAAGGATCGCTTAAGAAGTTGTCGGGAGTATGGTACCCTAACAGCCGTGACTTTTATGTGTATGCGCTCCTAACAGCCGTGATACCCTCGACCAAACCTGACAGAGTTTCCAGAACCTGACAAGGGCAAAGGAATATAATGTGAAAACCAGAAAATTGGGGGTAGAATGAGTAACCATTGCAAAAAAGGTTACTTAACTTGACGGGAAATTTACCTGTCGATGGAGTTGCTAGGAAGAGAATTCATGCTGAGAACTAAGAGAAAAATCTACAGGGTTGAGGGATAGAACCTATAAGCACATTATGAAGAGAAGTAATCCAAAATTAAAACCCCATTACAAATTAGGTACTGGACGGTTGGTCTGTGAAAGGTAACGCAAACAATAATGGGTACATAATCAATGGAGAAAGAATCCTTCGGTTGTAAGGATTTCAACACCAGTACGGTTTTGGAGGATGGGATCACGAGTATATTATTCCTGTGTATTATGCTGCCTGTCATATTACCTGATTTAATATTTTCACTTGAGCACTGTATCCATTACAAAAAGGGGCGCGACGGGGAAATCGTATATAAATAGTGATTGCACGGTAAACTCAGGTTTGCGGTTAGATGAATACATGTTGAAGTTCCTGCTTTTACGTGTGCAACACATTTAATTTATTTCAGATAAAAAATTTTATATTTTAGTTTTTAATAGTTTTTAATTTATTTTGTTTTTGAATTATTTCTTTATCAATATGATTTAGTTTAATTTATTTTTTAAAATGATTTTCAAATTGAAATATTTAATATATTATTTAATTTTATTATACTTTATCAATGGTATATTTTTTTAATTAAAATAACTTGAATATATAAAGAAAATTTGTTTTAATTTATATAATATAAAGTGATAATATATATGATAAAATTAAATTGTACGATAAAAGTTAAGATTCCTTTTGAATATATATTTTAGGAGTAGTCTAACTAGGCTATGTTAGGGTAGGTTGGGTTCAGTTATGGTAGGTTATCTTATCTTAGGCTAGGGAAGGTTAGGTTAGGTTATGCTAGGATAGGCTAGCCTAGGTTATGTTAAGTAGGTTAGGTTAGGCTACGATAGGCTAGCGTAGGCTATGCTAAGCTAGGTTATGTTAAGTACGTTAGGTTAGGCTAGGATAGGTTAGGCTAGGTTAGGCTAGGCTAGGCTATGCTAGGTTAGGTTAGGTTAGGCTAGTCTAGGCTAGGTTAGACTAAGCTAGGTTAGATTAGGCTAGGTTAGGTTAGGTTAGGTTAGTAGGATAAGCTAGCCTAGGTTATGCTAGGCTAGGCTAGGCAAGTCTAGGTTAGGTTAGGCTAGGCTAGGCTAGGCTAGGCAAGGATAGGATAGGATAGGATATGCTAGGTTATGTTAGGCTAGGATAGGTTATGTTAGGCTAGGCTAGGCTAGGTTAGGCTAGGGTAGGCTAGGCTAGGCTAGGCTAGGCAAGTCTAGGTTAGGTTAGGTTAGGGTAGGGTAGGTTAGGGTAGGATAGGATAGGATATGATAGGTTACTTTAGGGTAGGATAGGTTAGGCTAGGCTAGGCTAGGCTAGGTTAGGCTAGGGTATGGTAGGGTAGGTTATGTTAAGCTAGGCTAGGCTAGGTTAGGTTAGGTTAAGATAGGCTAGGTTAGGCTAGGCGAGGCTAGGGTACGATAGGCCATGATAGGAAAGGCTAGGCTAGGGTAAGCTAGGGTAGGCTAGGATAGGTGAGACTAGGTTAGGTTAGGCTAGAGTATGCTAGGTTATACTATATTAATGTAGGTTGTTTTGTGTTTAGCTACGATAGGTTAGGTTAGTATAGGCTAGCTTAGGATAGGTTTGGCTAGGTTACACTAGGCTAGGATTTAGGCTAGGTTAGGCTAGGTTAGGCTAGGCTATAATAGGCTAGGATATGCTATGATAGTCCACGCTAGGATAGGATAGGCTAGGATATGGTAGGGTAGGGTAGGGTAGGTTAGGCTAGAGTAGGCTAGGTTAGACTAGGGTCAGGTAGGCTAGGCTAGAGTAGGCTAGGTTAGACTAGGTCAAGGTAAGCTAGGCTAGGTTTGGTTAGGTTACAGTAGGCTAGGTTAGGTTAAGCTAGGCTAGGTTAGGTTACACTAGGCTAGCATAGGCTAGTGTAGGGTAGGGTAGGTTGGGTTAGGTTAGGTTAAGCTAGGTTAAGCTAGGCAAGGGTAAGCTAGGCTAGATTAGGTTAGTCTAGGCTAGGCTAGGCTAGGCTAGGCTAGGTTAGGGTAGGGTAGGGTAAGGTAGGGTAAGATAGGGTAGGTTAGGTTATGTTAGGTTAGGATTGGCTAGGCTTGGCTATGCTAGGCTAGGTTAGGTTAGGCTAGGCTAGGCTAGGCTAGGCGAGGCTAGGCTAGGCTAGGAAAATGTAGGTTAGGTTAGGAGAGTCTAGGCTAGGATAGGCTAGGATCAACTAGAGTAAGTTAGGTTAGACTAGGAAATTGTATGCTAGGTTAGATAGGTGAGGCTAGGCGAGTCAAGCGTAGGTTAGTCAAGTATAGGCTAGCTTAGGCTAGTCTAAAGTAGGCTAGGCTAGGATAGGCTAGAATAAGTTAGGCTAGGCTAGGATTGGCTAGAGCAAGCTATGTTAGACTAGGTTATTCCCGGCTAGGTTAAACTAGGCAAGAGTAGGCAACGCTAGGTTAGGTTAGTCTAGGTTAAGTAAGCTAAGTAGGCTAATTAGGCTAGGTTACACTAGGCTAAGTAGGCTAATTAGGCTATGTGGCTAGGCTAAGTAGGCGAAGTAGGAAACCTTAGGCTAGGTAAGGTTAGGTTAGGTTAGGCTATGTAGGCTATGTTAGTTTATGTAGGTTAGGATAACCTAGGATAGGGTAGGCTAGGCTGGGTTAGGCTAGGTTTAGCGAGGGTACACTAGGGTAGGCTAGGCTAGGTTACATTAGGTTAGGTTACGCTATACTAGATCAGGCTAGGCAAGGCTAGGCTAGTCTCGGTAAGGTAGGGCTAGGTTAGGTTAAGCTAGGCGACGTCGAGGTAGGTTAAGTTAGGCTAGTTTAGGTTAGGCTAGGTTAGTAGGATATGCTAGGCTGCGTAAGGGTCGGTTAGGCTAGGTTAGGTTAGGCTAGGTTAGGCTAGGCTAGGCTAGGCCGGATTAGGTTAGGGTAGTTTAGGTTAGGGTAGGGTAGGGTAGGGAAGGTTAGGTTAGGTTAGGCTAGTCTAGACTAGGCTATGTTAGGCTAGGATAGGATAGCCTAGTTTATTCTAGTCTAGGATAGTCAAGGCTAGGGTAGGTTATTCTACGGTAGGTTAGGCTAGGTTAGGCTAGGCTAGGTTAGGCTAGCCTACGTTGGGCTAGGTTAGGCTAGGCTAGGTTGGGGTAGTGTAGGCTAGGCTAGGCTAGGCTATGCTATGCTATGCTAGGATACATTGGGGTAGGCTAGGCCAGGAGTAGGTTAAGTTATGATAGTTTAGGATAGGTTACGTTAGTAGTATAGGCTAGGCTACATAAGTTTGGGTTAGGCTAGGTTAGGCTAGGCTACGCTAGGCTAGGCCAGTTTAGGTTAGGGTAGTTTAGGTTAGGGTAGGGTAGGGTAGGTTCGGTTAGCTTAGGTTAGGCTAGTCTAGACTAGGGTAGGGTAGGGTAGGATAGGATAGGCTAAGATATTCTAGGCTAGGATAGCCGAGGCTAGGGTAGGTTAGTCTACGGTATGTTAGGCTAGGTTAGGCTAGACTAGGTTAGGCAAGGCTAGGTTGTGGTAGTGTAGGCTAGGCTACGCTACGCTATGCTATGCTATGCTAGGATACATTGGGTTAGGCTAGGATAGCTTAAGTTAGGTTAGACTAGGATAGGTTAGGCAAGGTTAGGTTAGGCTAGCTAAGGTTAAGCTAGCAAAGGTTACGCTAACAAACTTTATGATAGGCTAGGCTAGTTTAGGCTAGGCTAGGTTAGGCTAGGCTAGGTTAGGCTAGGTTAGGTTATGCAAGGATAGGTTGGGTTAGGCTAGGTTAGCTTATGCTAGGCTAGATTATCCTAGGTTGGGCTAAGATAGGCTACTCAAGGCAAGGCGAGGTTTCACAAGGCAAGGCGAGGATACCCAAGGCAACGCTAGGTTAAGTTTGGGTAGGTTAGGTTAGGCTAGGCAAGGACATGTTAGGCTAGGATAGGTTATGCTAGGTTAGGCTAGGTTAGGTTAGGATAGGTTAGGCTAGGTCAGGTTAGGCTAGGATAGGTATGGTTAGGCTAGGAAAGGCTATGTTAGGTTAGTCTAGGGTAGGCTAGGTAAGGCTAGGCTAGGTAAGGATAGGCTAGGTAAGGCTAGGATATGTTAGGCTATGCTAGGATACATTAGGCTAGGTAATGCTAGGTTAGGCTAGGCTAGGGAAGGTTATGTTAGGTTAGTCTAGCGTAGGCTAGGAAAGGTTATGTTAGGTTAGTCTAGGGTAGGCTAGGTAAAGCTAGGCTAGGTAAGGGTAGGATAGGTTAGGCTAGGCTAGGATAGGTAAGGCTAGGATACGTTAGGCTAGGTTAGGATACGTAATGCTAGGTTAGGTTAGGTTTGGTTAAGCTATGTTAGGCAATGATAGATTAGGCTAGGCTAGGTTAAGTTATGCTTGCTTAAGCTAGGTTAGTCTGGGCTAGGCAAGGTAAGTCTAGGATAAGAAAGGTTAGTCTAGGCTACGCTAGGCTAGGCTAGGTTATGTTATGCTAGGCTAGGTTACAAAAGGTTAGTCTAGGCAAGGCTAGGTTAGGTTAGGTTAGGCTAGGTTATGCTACGCTAGGTTAGGCTAGGTTAGTCTAGCATAGTTAGGCTAGGGTCTATACGCTATGTTGGAGTAAGATAGGTTTGGGTAGGCTAGGCTGGGATAGGTTTGGATAGGCTAGGATGGCCTAGGTTTGGATAGGCTAGGATGGCCTAGGTTTGGATAAGCTAGGCTAGGATAGACCAGGCTAGGATAGGATAGGGTAGGCTAGGCTAGGGTAGGCTAGGGTAGGCTAGGCTATGATAGGATAGGTTAGGCTAGGTTAGGTTAGTCTCAATTATGCTAGGCTAGGTTAGGCTACGTTAGGGTAGACTCGGTTAGGCTAGGCTAGGTTAGAATTGGTTAGGCTACGTTGGGATAGGCTAGGCTAGGTTAGGTTAGTTTAGGTTAGTTTAGGTTAGGTTAGGTTAGGTTAGGCATGCTTAGGCTAGGCTAGCTAAGGTTAGGCTAGCAAACGTTATGATAGGCTAGGCTAGTTTAAGCTAGGCTAGGTTAGGCTAGGTTAGGTTATGCTAGGATAGGTTGGGTTACACTAGGTTAGCTTATTCTAGGCTAGGCTAGGTTAGCCTAGGTTAGCCTAGGATGGGCTAGCCTAGGCTATGTAAGGCTAGGCGAGGTTACAGAAGGCAAGGCTAGGTTAATTTTGGGTAGGTTAGGCTAGGGGAGGCAAGGATATGTTAGGCTAGGATAGGTTATGCTAGGTTAGGCTAGGATAGGTATGGTTAGGCTAGGAAAGGTTATGTTAGGTGAGTCTAGGGTAGGCTAGGTAAGGCTGGTCTAGCTAACCCTAGGATAGGTTAGGCTAGGCTAGCCTAGGTAAGGCTAGGATGAGGTAAGATAGGCTAGGCTAGGTAAGGCTAGGTTAGGTTAGGCTAGAGAAGCTTAGGTTAGGTTCGGTTAGGCTAGGTTAGGCAATGATAGGTTAGGCTAGGCTAGGTTAAGTTATACTAGATTAATCTAGGCTAGTCTATGTTAGGCAAGGTAAGGCTACGCTAAGCAAGGTTAGTCTAGGCTAGGCTAGGCTAGGCTTGGCTAGGTTACGCTATGCTAGGCTAGGTTAGGGAAGGCTAGGCTAGGAAATGCTAGGTTAGGTTAGGTTAGGCTAGCCTAAGTTAGGCTAGGTTATGCTAGGCTAGGTTAGGCTTGGTTAGGTTAGGAGAGGCTAGGTTAGGCTAGGCTCTGTAGGCTACGTTGGACTAGGATAGGTTTGGATATGCTAGGCTGGGCTACGTTTGGATAGGCTCGGCCATGCTAGGTTTTAATAAGCTGG
Source organism: Pinus albicaulis (assembly GCA_034641835.2). NCBI lineage: Eukaryota > Viridiplantae > Streptophyta > Pinopsida > Pinales > Pinaceae > Pinus > Pinus albicaulis. The sequence continues at coordinate 139,109 of JAXQQM020085355.1, forward strand.
ACTAGGATAAGCTAGGATAGGCCAGGACAGGTTAGTCTAGGTTAGGTTAGGCTCTGCTAGGGTAGGATAGGTTAGGCTTGGTTAGGCTTGGATAGGTTAGGCTAGGTTAGGCTATGTTAGGTTAGGCTAGGCTAGGCTAGGTTAGTTTTTTTTTGGTTCAGTTAAGTTAGGCTAGGCTAGGCTAGGGTAAACTAGGTTAGGCTAGGCAAGGAAAGGTTAGGTTAGGCTATCCTAAGCAAGGCCAGGCTAGGCTAGCCTAGCCTAGGTTAGGTTAGGCTAGCCTATGTTAGGTTAGGTTATGTTAGGTTATCCAATGTTAGGTTAGGTTAGGCTAGGTTCAGTTAGGTTAGTTTAGGCTAGGTTAGGCAAGGCTAGGTTAAGCTAGGTTAGGTAAGGTTAGGTTAGGCTAGGTTAGGTTAAGCTAGGGTAGACTAGACTTGGCTAGGAAAGGCTAGGTTAGCCTAGGGTAGCTCAGGGTAGGGTAGGTTCAGTTAGGCTAGGTTAGGCTAGACTCGGTTAGGTTAGGTTAGGCTAGGTTAGGCTAGGTGAGACTAAGGTAGGCCAAGTTAGGTTAGGCTAGGCAAGGCTATGTTAGGCTAGTCTATAGGAGGCTAGGCTAGGCTAGTCTAGGTTAGGCTAGGCTAGGGTGGGCTAGGTTAGGTTAAGCTAGGCTAGGCTAGGATAGGTTAGGCTAGGCTAGGAAAGTGTAGGATAAGTTACACTAGGTGGTTGTAGTCTAGGCTTGACTAGGTTATGATAGGCTAGGGTAGGCCAGGCTAGGCTAGGCTAGGCTAGGTTAAGCTAGGCTAGGTTAAGCTAGGCTAGGTTAGGCAACGCTAGGCTAGGCTAGGCTAGAATAGTCTAGACTAGAATATTTTAGGATGGAGTAGGCTAGGATAGAGTAGGTATGGCTAGGCTACGTTAGGCTAAGCTAGGATAGAGTAGACAAGGATATAGTAGACTAGGATAGAGTAGACTAGGCTAGGTTAGGATAGGGTGAGATAGAGGCTAGAATAGGCTAGAGTCGACAATGTTAGGATAGACTATGCTAGGATAGAATAGGTATGGCTAGGCCAGGTTAGGCTCGGCTAGGCTAGAGTAGAATAGGTCAATCTATGATAGGGTCAACTGGAGTAGGTTATGTTAGGCTAGAGTAGGCTGTGCTAGGTTATGCAAGAGTAGGCTAGACTAGAGTAGTTTTGAATAGAGTAGTTTAGGATAGAGTAGGCTAAGCTAGAGTAAGCTAAACTAGACTAGCATAGAGCGGGGTACGGTAGTTTAGACTAGAGTATGCTCAATTAAGCAAGGGTAGGCTATCGTAGCAAAGAGTAAGCTAGCTTAAGCAATAGTAAACTGTAGGCTAAGTAGGCTAACCTAAAGTAGACGAGGCTAGGCTAACCATGAGTAGGCTAACCTAAATTGAGAGAAATCTAGGCTAGAGAACACTAGGCTAAACTAGAGAAGGCTAGGGTAGACTATAGTAGGCTAGGTTATGCTAGGCTAGTGTAGGCTAGGCTAGAGCATGTTTAGCTAGAAAAGAGTCACCAAGGCTAGGAAATAGTAGGCTAGGTTAGGATCTAGAAGGCTAGGCTAGGTTAGAGTAGGCTTGGTTATGATAGGTTAGGCTAGGCTAGGATAGAGTAGGCTAGTCTACACCATGAGAGGTTAGGATAACCTAGAGTAGACTATGCTAGGTTAGGCTGGAGTAGTCCACGCTAGATGAAGATAGGCTAGGGTAAGCTAGGTTTGGTTTCTTGGAGGAGATAAAGGCATGTCAAAAGGACAAGATATAGATGTCATTTCCACATATGATTCTTGCACATTAGAAGATGAATACGCTAACCTAAAAATCATATAAAAAATCTAAAACACTTGTAGAAACTAAAGAAATACCCATGAAAGGAAACGATTACCTGAAGGGGAGTGTGAGTGATGGTAAATGTATATGGTAATAAAGAAGTATGAAGGGAATTCTTATATTCGCTATGAGAATTCCTCCTTATTAACCTGCATAGAAACATGTCACATCCCAATATAATTCAAAAGGAATATAAATTATTTAAGGTAAATACCACTTGCAAGAGTTAATTGTTTTATTGAATAAAAGATATTTTGTTTTGAGTCAAAAGTTACAACTATTATTTTTTTTCCAAACCCTTTCCTTCATTACCAAGACATATAAATTTTTTATTTGAGAAATATTATAAGCACTTCCAATAATAATATTTCATTTTTCCTCCATTTCTCTTGATATATTATGTTCTTAAGGTATCATAGTTTATTCCCCTACAATAGGCTATGTATATTTCTTTTTATTTCATTAAAAAAAGTTTCTAACTTTTGTAACTTTGTGTTCATGACAGTTTCCGTAGTTCTCGCAAGATATGTAAACCTCTATAGCACATACAATAACACACATCGACCCTTTTGATGCTCACCATAATATCTCCATACATATTGAATTCAAGATTTTGATTTTCTAACTATGGTCGATATTCATAATGAAAATTTGGTTATTTGATTTAATTGTATTTATTACTATGAAGCATAGTTAAGATAAAAACAAAGATAAAAGATAAAAATAGTCCAATCCATACATCAAAATGCATCCATCATCCAAAATAGTCCTCCAAGGAAAAATTTAAAGTTCTCTAGAGATAGGGAGATCCCAAGTCAAGTGATGATACAAATGAATCCAACTAAATCCTATTTATACATTGATTAGGAGTTGATAGAATTAGCTTATGGGCCTACATTAGCCCATAAACATAAAATAATATGCCAGTAAGCCTAAATTTTGGTGAAAATCCGACCACGCCATCAGCTCATACATGGAATAATAAGCCTCACAAGAGATCAACTTATGTCTTAGGGCCTTCTAGAAGGCATACTTGGGTCCATGAGTGCCATAATGATGCATGGGACCCATCAAAAGTGTTGGAAAGGGTGATTGAGCCCTAGTTGTATTCCTTGTTTCAGTGTGATTGTAAAGGGTCAAGATCAATGTTACATGAGCTCTAGCTTGCTGTATTGTAGTTTGTAATATAATGAAGAAGGGTTTGAAAATGGGAAAATTATCATGTGCACTAGTTGATTCCTTGCTTTATGTAAATTTCATTGTGCATTAAAGAAGAGTGTTCTGGCACTTGAGTGTTTTTGTATTAAATATTCTAAGACAAAACCCAGATTCTCATGTGTCGTGGAAATTGAAAATATGCCTTTTTCACCTAAAAGCTACCTATAACTCATCTTATGCTACTCATGTCCAATTTCAACTCATCCAACTTAACAAGTTACCAAGACAAGGCTCACATCCAACTGTGGGAGTAAAATAAATTAGCAACAGAGTTTACATCTTAACATCCCATATCGCATAGCGCGTCTTAGAATCCCTTGGCATTATCTCTCATGTGTTAGCATCCCCTCCATTCCTTGCCATGCTTTCACACTCCCTAGCACACACTAACACTCCATGACATGTCCTAGCACTCTAGCATACATTGGAATTTACTAGCATATAACCTTGCTACTCCCTCCTTATCACACTTGAAACTCATTGATAGTCCCTATCACACATCCTTATTCATTCATTTTCATGCATTTTGAACTAGTTCTACCTTGTGTTTCCATGGCACTCCCTAGCATGCATTGACGCAACCTAGCACTTGGCACATCCTAGCATGTCGCCCTCGCACTCCAGCATTCCTTGGCACTACCTAGAATACCTTTAAAATCCCTCCTTAGCACACCTAGAACTCATTGATACTCATTGTTACACACTCTTATTCATTCACTTCCATGCGTTTGAGACAAGTGCTCCCTTATTTTTTTTAGCCACTCCCAAACACTCCACCCTAGCAAGCATTGGCACACCATGGAACCTAGCACATATTTTCATGTGTTCCCTGGCCTCTAGCATGCCTTAACACTTCCTAACATAACTTGATGTCACTCCCTCCTTAGCACACCTGAAAGTGACTGACACTTCTGTTGGGTCATAAACGTGACTGTTATAGCCAATTTTGATGCTTCTCATTCAATTGTCAACTCAGGGCATGTATTATTATTTCAAGACTGTGAGCATAGTATATGCAAGTGATATCAAAGAACCCCTACTCTATATTACCATAAAGAGGACTATCTAATTCTCGAAGCTCAATCAATTCAAAGGGAAATGGAATTGTAAAATTATGTTTAACTATTCTATCTAAGTAAGTGCAGAAAAGAGCAACCTATGATTGAACAACACACAAATGAATTGAACAACAGTCCTACGGAATTGAACAACAGCTTCAATAAATTGAATAGTAATTTCTTATCTAATTTTGCAATGGAATTCTCTTTTTAAATTAAATAGATGACATCTCTCTGAATCAATTAACAACTAGATGCCTTACATTACCGATGGAAAGATCCAACTCTTAGCTATTTACATAATTGAACAACAGTCATGCTAAAACAAATGAAACGAGTATAAAAGCATTGGGAAATGATGAAAGCATCTAAAAACTATGAAAGCATTCATTGTAAACAAGGAAACATGAATAATGAACTATTATAATGAAAGAGAAAGTTATAGTATATTATGTTCACAATTCAACCAATTAAATGATATCTCATAAAATGTGTTTGATGACTGAAACGTAAATTTTGTAATTGAACGTATAGCATAGAGATTAGCACAGAAAATCCCAGGGCTGGGCCTAAACCACCAGAAGTCTACCGCTACGAAAAACTCAGAAATTAAGCTGAAAGTTAATACATTGATATAATAGGACAATCCTGTCCTGATACATCTATTACAGAATAAAGTCTCTATTTTGATCTATCTATATTTTTCATTTTTGGCCTTTTCAAGGCGATTACAACAGTGGTAACGGTCTTTTCCATACGAGATTTTGCTGCTTGTGGATGTTGTTTGAGTTCTTCAGACATGGAGGTGCCTTTCCCTCTTCCGCCTGTCCATGGTAGTCCTCATGGTTCCGTTATTCTCTATCTGTCATCTGTCTTCTTGTCATCATTGATTCAACTAGTTATTTCCCCGTAAATAAAGATATAACAAGTCAATTTCCCGTTGTAAAACATCCGTTTTACTGTTAGTTCAATTTTTCTTGATTTTACATTAATCTTCCTTTCCTTTACTGTTAAGATGAGGAAAAATTCGTAAAGGTGGATAAAAAATTTTGGTAAAGGAAGGGTGAAAATGTACCAAAAGAGAGGAAAGCCTGGAACTAAATATCTTCTATAAAGGGGCTAGGATTACTGTCCATGTCCTCCTCTAAGAAGAGTTTGTGCATGTATAGTTCACACAAGAGGTATTGGACCTGCTCATTTTTATCATTGCAACAATGGAAAAATTCCTCTATGGTTTTGAAAGTCACGGGCTTCCCTGCCCCGACGGCCTTGATCTTCAATAACAGCTACCGTTCTATTAGAAATAGGGCATAGTTGGTGGCTAGTGCCCTACATGTTAGCACATCATAGTACAGAGAGCAAACCATAGTGGCTTGCTTCTTAGCTTGTCCCACCTGATCCTCTACTTTCTTTACCTTCGCTTTTTCTTCTCTGAGTTGAGAAAATGTCTCATGCTCTATTGCAGAAAGGTCTATGAATTTCTTTAATAGTGCCTAATACTCTTGTGTGGGCACTACTTCCTTTCTGTATTGTGTTAACTCATGTTGTGTTCGAATTAATTCATTATGCAATTTTTGATTGGCAGCCTTTTCTACCAGAAGAGCGTAGGCAGGGGCTTCCACCGTTTGGGTTCCCTTTTCTTCTCTAAAGTCCAGCCTAGTTTGCACAAAGGCTAAAATAGTGTCCACTAGGTCTTTCTGTACCTCAATCTCAGCAGTAGTTTCTAAGTCAGTCTGTATCTCAACCTCAGCAGTGTCTATCAAATTGGTGACAAGCTCTGTTTGGGTTTTTGTGGTAACTAATTCTTTCTTAGGCTTCCGAGCCTTGATTACTTCCTTCAGTTGTTTCCTCAAATGTTTTATCATTTTCCTTAACCTTTTGCAAGTTCTTGTAATTTTCTTCAACTTCTTTTCAGCAAAATTATTTTCTGGCCTGGTTTTCGCAGGGGATGGAGGAGCAGCAACGTTGTTTTTAGGAATGGTGGTTCCAGTTTCAAGGTTTTCTGTGATGATATTTTCTACTTGTACTCCAGAGCTTACTTTTGCATTAATTTCCCGATTGGGTGAGATATTATTCCCTTCAGGCGTTAGAGGGACTGTTTCCATGCTTGCATTTTGTTCTTGCGAGGAGACAAGGCCCTAAAACCTTGTGATTCATCTTGGCGAGGTAATATCTAATTGCGGCCAGAGCTGCTGGCGGTGGCAGATTGGTTTAACAGTTCCTCTCGCTCCTCAGCTATTCAGATGGGCTTCTAGTTTCACAGGATGCTCTCATTTTCTCTAGAACTCGATCCATATCTTTCTGATAGTCTTATAATGGTATGTTTTGAGGGCTTCAAGGTGGTGAATGGGATGGCCCTGCCTCCTCTGGCGTTTCCAAGGTTTCTTGTTGTAATTTCAGTCTTTTGGACCGTGTTCACTTGCTTGGTTTGGTTGTCGAAGCATGGGTATTTTTCATTCTTGTTCCTCAAGGTATGTTAATTTTAGGGAGCTCAATTTCGGTCCCGACAGGGATTTCCTCATGTGCATGCACGACATGGTTAACAAAGTTGTCCTAGGATGTCTGTTGTTTGCCTAATTCATGCATGATAATTAACTTGATTAAACCATGGTGGCTGATGGCTGCTTGGGGGTTTTTAGCCTTTCTCATTCGAACAACAGTGTCGTGTACAAAATTTAAGCAAGAAGGCAGATTAACTGAAATATTTTTTTTAAGAACAACTACCAATTTGAGTTGATAAGGTTTTACCACGTCTTAGCGTCTATCGCATGTGATGAATATTTAGATGAATTCTACCAATTCCTACCACGATTGTTGTAGAGAGGTAGGTTTAATCCCCTTTCGTTTCTGTTCCAATGGTTCTCCTGGATCCTGGTACACTGTGATTTCCTCTCATAGAAGAAGGTGCTTTTCGGTCAATATTTCTCCCTTTTCTGGAATTCCAGAAACTTCAGCAATGATATCCTATGTGACTGGTATAATCCTTCCATTGAGTCTGGTATGGCCCTCCTGTAGGTTATGCAGGAATTCAATTGCTATCTCTCTGTCAAAACCTTGCAATTTGAGTAAGTATGGCAGCCAACCAGCTTGTTGGAGAATGGTGTGAGTTGCGTCTGAGATTGGGAAGGTCGTAGGTTCATTTCGGAGAGAGTTCCCTCCCATGGCTGATGCGTTCTATTGAGCTAATTTATCCTTCTGTCTATGTTTCTGTAACATACCCCGATAACCTCGCAGGAAAAATGCATGGAGTTAGGACTTTTTTTTCAACATTTACGAATGTGTAACCTTATAAATTTCTTTATATATATTTCTGCATTAACCATTTAAATACCCATTATCATCACTTAGAGAAATATTTAGCAAAAATCATAGTGAGTTACACAACCATTAATTGTTCTTGTTGTAGCATATTAACTTAAATTTCCTGCTATAACTATGCATCGATCCCATGATCATTTTAATTCAATTAGTAGATCACCTAATTGATAATATCAACGTCATATCATGAAAGAAATTGACATCAGAAGCAAAGAGGATCTGTGTCCTAGGGAATAGTTGAATCTGCACCAGAGTGTCAACCAAGTTGAATGTTGTAACAGTAAAATAAAAGGGAAATCCTACTGGGTTCGTGGGTTGGTAGGTCAGTTCATGCTTCATCGCATGAGTGGTATGATGATAAAATCACCCAGGATTTTACTTTCATGAAGTTGTAACACCCCCAAGTTCTATGCTTTTCAAATAAGACATTTGAACATAAATCCAAAGGGGAGTGGACCCCAATGGATAATTATTTTCTGGATATGGTTAACTATTTAATTATGAAAAATAAATAAAATATTGGGTATGCACTATGACCAGATGAGAAAGTGAGATCACATGCCTAATCCATGAGGTGATGGAAAAGGAAAAAAAGACTTTCCCCAAATCTTTCAAAAATCCTTGAAAGAAATTATTTCTAATTTAGATTTTTGAGGAAAAATCTAAATTTCCCCAATGAAGAGGAGTAGTTGTGAAGAGGTGAGAAAAAGCTGGAAAAGCTGAGGAAAAGCTTAAAGCAGCTTTAAAGAGTCCCAAAATGGGAAGCCTAGGCTAAACAGGAATAAAGCATCCTGAAATTCTGGACGCAGAATTGGAAACAGGCTTTGGGGAAAGCACAGCTTAAATAAGCTGCTCCAGAACAGATTGAGGTTAGTCTGTTCTTGGAGGATCTCTGCTCGGGGGTGAATCCCGGGAGATAAAGAGGATTCTAAGGTTGGGAGGACTGGTCATGGTAGAGGTATGCATGCCTATTGTTGGAGATTGCTGTAAGTCTGTATTAAATATATCCCTGCTTTATGAATTGTGATGTTATAGTTTCTTATGCAATTTATGAATTATTATGTTATGGTTCATTATGAAAATTGTAGATTGATTATTGGTTCAGTAACTCATGTAATTGTAAACCAAAGCTATTGATAGCAGAGACAAATGGTTGGAATATAGGGATGAGTATCTTGTAAAATGGAGTTAGAAATGGTAGATCCTTTGAACAGCTAATATCATGATTATGTACAGGTGTAGCTTGCTGCCTTTCCAAGGAACATTAACTTACTGTGTGTATAGACAGAAAATGTTAACAAACCAGTAACCATGAATAGCAAGTACCAAATAACTAAACCTATCATAATAATATTGGTGACACAGAATTCCCTGTAACAAATCACAGAAGATAGGACACAACAACCCTGTGATAGTAGTATGGGGTTCAGTATGCCAGTTGGGTTGCAATGGAAGGAATTGTAAAACTAAGAATTTAAATTATTCTATTAACTGTAAGTGTAAACATATGAAAGCAGAAGTTGAAGCCTAACTAAGTAAGAGGATCTAACACTAGGAAGTCTAAACTATCCAGTTCAGTATCCTCCCCTATTTGATTGAAGCAAAGAGGATCTGTGTCCTAGGGAATAGTTGAATCTGCACCATAGTGTCAACCAAGTTGAATGTTGTAACAGTAAAATAAAAGGGAAATCCTACTTGCACAACCATTGTGTGATAAAAAGTTGTGTGAGGGAAGATTGTAAGCATATGTAAGAATACAATGAACAGAGCATCTGGGTACCTTCCATATAAACTGCTGGGAAAGTAGTTGGATCCATGGAGGTTAACTGAGTATAGATAGAGGTATGCGAGGAGGCATACATCTATATCTCGATGCTGCACTTTAAAATGTTGGAAATTTTATAAGGCCTGCAAACTGGGAAGTTTGAGTAAGGGCCTAGTGATCATCTAGAGTTGGACACAACTCTGAACAGAAAACCTGAGAAATACAAAGTAATATATATAGATATATAAGTCTACTATATGGACTGAGAAGAGGGGAGGTCAAGCCCAAAAATTCTCATGGAAATTCTTGTATTCCATGGCTGTCTATAAGTACTGAAAAGAATCTAAACCCCGGATAACAGTCTGAATTTGTAAGTGATTCAGTATAAAAACTATAATTTTTATCGGCGCATAAAGCGGAGAATATTTGAGTTATGTTATATGTGTAGCACTCATCACAGGTTCAATTGTCTTCCCCAATCGGGGTGATGTATCTAGACATGTTATGAAAATGAAAAAAAAAAAAATGGCTCTGGGAGACGTGACAAATGGTATCGGAGCAAAGTTCAAAAATTGGGCAAGATATGTGCTCACAAAGAAATGGTTAACTGTTATAAATTTTATGAATATTAAAAATATTTCTTCAAGTATACAAATATCTTGGTTATACTTTCAGGTATACAGGTAACAGATGGTGATGAAGTAGAAACATTGATATGGGAGTAATATGAGGAGGCTCATATACCAGAATGGTTAAACCTATAATAGGTTTAAAACTGGAAACCGATATCTCTCAGAAAAATAGTATTTCTATGTAAAATAATAGAGTATGAAAAAGTTTATAATGACATATTTAGCTAGTGTTCTACTATCATCGTTATGTAAAAGAAATTTCAGCGTTCATAAAGTTAAGATACTGAAACCATCTAAATACAGTAGAAAAGATCAATGCTGAAGTTAATGGAGAGGAAAGGGGAAAATGGTACTACCAGGAACATGTAGATGTCGAGCAAAGACTACAAGGAGTATAGAAGGATGATTTCCATTCTTAAAACTGCTAAACTAAGTGTTCCTTACTGTGATGAAAAACAAGAGAAAAATGAATTTATATTTATTCCCTAGATACATAGAAAAGGGAACTTCTAGAGATAAGAGTCAAGGTTGTTCTGTGGTGGGAGGTTGGTCAATTTCAATAGTGGTATGTTCCTGAAATTTTCTGTTCATTCAGATGTTCTATGGTATGAATTAGCTACATATAAACATTTAAGAGAATCTGTATGTTTGATTTTGGTACTACATTTAACAGAATCCATCTTAAGGTAATCACCTTCCAGATTTTGTTGGTTGTACCCCAGAAAAACCATAGAGTAGAAACTCCAGAATCTTTAAACCAAGGTCGGTTTAAATCTGAAGTTACTTAACCTCTACAGAGGATTAATTAGTGTTTTGTCCATTGTAGGCACAAAGGTGATATTGTTTGCTTATGAGTTGGCTAGAGAAACATTATAGTAATTACTAGAGTTACATGGTATAACTATAAACAGCTTGAAGTAAAAATAATGAATTCTGACATTTGGACCTATACCAGAAACTGAATATTACATTACTCTCTATATGTGTACAATTGTGAAATTTACTGCTCATATGTAAGTGGAAAACTATATTAGCAGACTTAGAGTCATATGATATTCTAGAAGAAAATCGAAAGATGTCGGATTAGACATGTCAACCTTTCTAGTTTAAAAGAAATTCTATGCGATGAAATAAATATATCATTTATAGCATTTATAGAGCATATTATGTGTTGACACCCATCTTAAATTCCTAAGTTAAGCATCATAGTCAAAGAGAAAAAAAAGAGTTACAGTTAAGTTATACAAACAATAACCATGGAATACATATATATAAATATCCATGTAACTATATATATATATACTCTTAGGTATACTTAGGAAAATCGGGCAACAGAACTGAAAATGAGATGGTAATAGAATATTGAACTCGAAATTTTACTAACAAAAGAATAGCTTTACCTTACAAGAGTATTATAGCATGCATAGAAAAATTATGATAGATATTGCCGGTTAAAATTATTTAAAAGTTAGGGACTTCTATTTAAGTCCCATCGAACGTTTATATATGCCTAACCAAAAATAAAGATATCTACCGATATATCATGGGATGTTAAAGGCACATATTAAGAGTGGCGCACCATTAAAATCATGAAGCGAAACGGTTATAGGTTTTTGAAAGAGATAGACACTACAATTAATAATAATAGGGCCGAAAGATAAAAGAGACACAGTGTACATAAAATCATTAAGGCGCCGAAAGCCATAGCGGCTCGTCCGATTTTGAGTTTCATACAGGCGTAGACAAGTGAAATATGATAATGATATCAAACCCCGAGAGCAAATAAACTAATTACAGTTTTCAACTAATATCATAGCAGTAGCAATGGCGCGACCAAGAAAAAAATTGTGTCTATGCAACAGTTAGGGTTCTGAGAAATTTTGTATTAGACGATAGGGTTATAAAAGCATACAAATTATATAAACTAACACAGAAAGGGAGCGCGACATGGGCACGTCTGTTCCCGGGCGCAGCAAGAAACCACCACCGTATTTAATAATACCTAAACAGAAAAGACCAAATATATATGTGAGTATGCGCTGATTTATAAATGCATGCAATCTGTTCTAATGATTTCTATAAGCTGGAGGTAGGCAAAACATCAAAAAAAAAAAAAACCCAGAGTACAAAATGTATATATATATGATTTCGCGCAGAGGTGTGTCAATGACAGTCTGCACAGATCAAGAGTAGTACCGTCTGCCTATACAAAGAAACAAAATATACGAACCAATTGAGACTCGACGCCTGGAGTCTAGCTAGCGAATATAGTTAAATGTGAATATATAAACATGGCTAAAACTTAGGAGGGATGGTTAACGGTTGATCTCGAGGTATAGTAGCAGGGTAACGTCGCATCGACACCAAGTGGAAGCATAACCCGATGTAATAGAAACAAGAACAGTCGAAAGTTACCTGGGGAGGGTAGGAATCCCTTACCACCCTCGCGGCGGGTAGAAGCAAGTATACGGAAATCGAACACCAGTAAATATGGACATGTTAAAACTAGGTCAGTATAAGGACAACCTAGGCGTTCGCCCCTTTGACATCAAACGAGAAACCAAGATTCAGGCAGGCTTCAATGCATAATCAACATGAAATAATGCCCATAAATCTATGTTCTAGCAAACGTGTTGAACCCAATCAGGATAAATCGGCAACACCGATCTATTATAGTCAATAGAACCAGAAGCCGATTGTAAACTCAGAAAAAAAAAATTATATATATAGTAAGGAGAGCTCTGTTCGAACGCAGCTAGGGTTTAACAGACTAGAAAACGCATTCGAGGTCGGCCCTCTGTCACCCGGATAAAAATGCCGAAAAACACTCCTCTCTGCGCAACACACAACAACAAATGATGAGCAAGCATTATTGGTGAACGTTAATACAAAACAAGAGGAACTATGTGAAAACGCAGGCCGCCCTTCCTCACCAGCGCTGGAAGCGAGGAAAGATCATGGCTCTGTAGTTCCGATTGGAACAGATAGAGGCAAATAAATAAATCCGCGAAGTATTCTCGAATTAAAAAGACTAGCGCAAACCCTAACGCACCATGCCCCAGAACTGCAGAAAATCACGATGTTGATTTGGAAAAAAACGCTGCCACAGTCAGAGAAGGGTACCAAACTATCCTAAGGTACATTGAAGAGGACGAGGAAAGCCGGCAAAGGTACTGGGTTATCCATCGCTAACCCCCGTCTCTATCTGCAAAACCATTGAAATAGAAAAAACCAAACGCACACGTTAAGTTAGGCCAAGCAGAATACTGTGTGACAGAGACGTTATCAACTTTAACAAGTACGCGAGTTGCTGCCTCGGCGTAGGAAAAATCACATCGAGGAGGCATTGGATCAGAATATCCATAATGACGACCGCCATTAGAGGAACGAGCTCTGTTATTTTATGAATTTCTGTCACGCCAATCTGCTGCTCGGACAGCATGGCCTGAGATATAATGTCTATAAAATTCAAAATGGTAATGATATAAATCTCGTGGCGCTTCGGTCCAATGGCACCACACCGACATAAATACCACGAAATTTGACCGTAACGCTGACCTGTCACCACAGAAGTGACCCGCCTAACCTTCCACGCCAAAATGACGAGCTTACGTGGGCTGTACAGCCGCTATGAGAATACACATAGGATTGCTTGATTTGTGTGTGCGGTAACAGGGGTATAAAAATATCAACCCAAGTATTATCAAAGAAAATAACCAATGATATTTCAATAGACTTGTAAAAAGGTTACACCCGTATATATATCATTATGGTAGATGAATATACCCTTTGAGCATCCCACGAAATAAAACAAAAAAAAAAAAAACGGAAGGGGTCGGGGATTTATATATATATATATGCTATATATATATAAGTAGCGCCGTGCGCCTTTCCCTAGTGTATTAAAGGGGATATAGACGTATATATATATCTATAGTTGTATTCGAATGGAAGTAACATATGTATATGGTTTTAATAAATTGAATGAAACATATATATATGGTTGTATTAAAGTAAAGTTAAACTATAGTTTTATTAAAGTGAATGTAACATATATATATGGTTTTATTAAAGTGAAGGTAAACATATATATATGGGAGATTGGATATATATATACATATATATATAGGTTGTGCAGAAGGGTACACAAATGTTAAATTAATTCAAATTCAATAATATACACATATGGATGATGTATAAGTTACGAGTATGATTTATAGTTATATATATATCCATAATATATATTGGTCACTAAGCAGCAGAGATATGATGAGAGGAGAGGATTTTACATATGGACATTAAGAGCGATATAGTATTTTGTATGGAAAATATTAGAAAAAATAAAAAATAAAAAATTTCTCTCCACGAGGTGTTACAAATGGTATATATAGATATATATAATTCTATATATATGAATAAGCCTTTATATATATATGTGTTGGTTTTAAACAAAGTTGCACTTTCGATTTCTATGGGTAAGATATCTATTACCTATGTGTATATAAAAATATGTATATGTTGGGTTAATAAAGTGGCATTTTAAATTGATTTATTGCACTCAATAAGTGAATGAGTGTGAACTTTGGGGTTGAAACTCAACCCTTATGGATCAAAGGTATTTAGGCTAGAATGGGAAAATTGCTAGAGAGAAAGAATACTTTGAAAAAGAAAAAGGAGAATTATATTGGGATATATAGGGAAAGGTATGTAAGAGAAAAGGACAATTTATATTTAATAGAGGTATGTTAAATATAAGTTGTAAATTCTCAATTGTCCTTGTATTGGTTCAAATTAAAACTTTATAAGTCCATCACAAAGGAAAAATGTAAGTTGGTACGAAGGTATAGTACATTAAATAAGAAAAAAGAATTTAAGGAGTATTAATTAAACTCTTTGGATTATATATAGTATATATATGCTTGGTGGATATATATATATGCGGTGGATTTTATATATATATGATGGAGTTTGTATCATATATATATTGGGGATTATATATATATATAGAGTGGTTCTTTATATATATGAAAAAGAGTGGAGGGTTTAAGGATATGAAATATAATGGTTCATATAACAAAGAGCTTTATAAAGAAATTTTTTTTATGTTTCACTTTATTGGAATATATATACAATGTGGTGGAATTGAGGATAAATTAAAATGAAACAAATTGCACGTGGGACATAAGTTAAAATCTACAAGTAACATTATAAATATAGGCGATCTGGTTATATGTTATAATGTTAGCCTTGTTGAGTTGTATGAATATAATATCTTCATACATGTTAAGTTATTTCTCAAACTTTATACTAATTCACTGGGGATTATTAAAAGTGAATTCACCTTAAAAGCTGCAAGTACAAGGGAAGGACATATTTTATCATATGGCTGATTATTATTGCTCTGATTATGATTAAAGGAGTAATAAATACTATGGTGGTAGAATAAGTGGTCCCAGTAGAATGTGAAGAATTTTTTTTTAGAAAATGTATAAATTGTGGTAATTCTGTGAAAAGGGGGAAATTGTGTCAAATTCTATTTTGACATTATCAAGTAGTAATACTTGTGAATGGGACGAATGATAGTAATTACATGCATTCACACTATAAAATGTTGTTGGTATAAATTTTATGTAATTTTCCTGAGTCTTAAATTCAAAGAAAGGGGGAAATAGTGTGGAATCATACAGCTACGAAAAAAAGAAAATGAGAAGGTACTGGAAGTACAACGATGAACTGAAAAAGGTAAGCATAATCATGCATATAGTACAATTGTTTATGAGTACTAATGAAAAATTGTCCAATTGGTTAGCCAAGTGTGTAACAGGAAATTGTACACTCTGGAAACAAGAAGGAAAAAGGTGAAGATAAATCACCTAGAAACTCCAGAAAAGCTGAATTGGACCAAGTTGAGGGAGGAAAAAACTTCACTAAAGAAACAAGAAAGGATAAGTAGTGTGCTAAAAGTGCACTAAACTATTATGAACCTGAACGGTTTGACTAATAACTGAAATTCTTAAGTTATTGAAATGCAGAATGTTGTTGTGGATGATCAATTGTATGTACCTGACATTTCTTACATTGGTATGAATTGTGGACAGGGAAAACAGAATAAAAGATTTTCTAGACAGACTTCTTGCAAAGAAGTAGAAAGAAAAGCAATTGCATAAAGCAGGAGAGTACTCTGCTGGAAACAAAGCAAAAACAAAGAAGAAATCTTTGTCAAAGTTGAAAAAGTCAACGTTAAAGTGTAACACCGAGGAAGGTGTTGGAAAGGAGGGAAACTAATGGCTTATAAATTAGCCTTACCCTTGCATAGTAAATTTCCTGATATGTTTCATGTCTCCTTGATGAAAAAAAAAAAATTAATTTTTACATGATGCTTCTCACATGATTGATTTGAAATGTGGTCCAGGTGGAACTAGAAGAGGAATTTCCTTCCAGAATCGCTTCAAAGATGAAAGCGAGAAGGAATTGAATTGCGAAAACGAACAGTAGCTAGAGTAAAGGTGCAGTGGAGCACTTTACTGCTGAAAAGCTACATGGAACAGAGAAGCTAAGATGATGGAACAGCATTCATAATTATGTTCAAAATAAATTAAGTAGATAGTTGTCAACACCGAGGACGATGTTTACTTTCAGAGGGGGAATATGTAACACCCCCAAGTTCTATGCTTTTCAAATAAGACATTTGAACATAAATCCAAAGGGGAGTGGACCCCAATGGATAATTATTTTGTGGATATGGTTAACTATTTAATTATGAAAAATAAATAAATTATTGGGTATGCACTATGACCAGATGAGAAAGTGAGATCACATGCCTAATCCATGAGGTGATGGAAAAGGAAAAAAAAAGACTTTCCCCAAATCTTTCAAAAATCCTTGAAAGAAATTATTTCTAATTTAGATTTTTGAGGAAAAATCTAAATTTCCCCAATGAAGAGGAGTAGTTGGGAAGAGGTGAGAAAAAAGTTGGAAAAGCTGAGGAAAAGCTTAAAGCAGCTTTAAAGAGTCCCAAAATGGGAAGCCTAGGCTAAACATGAATAAAGCATCCTGAAATTCTGGACGCAGAATTGGAAACAGGCTTTGGGGAAAGCACAACTTAAATAAGCTGCTCCAGAACAGATTGAGGTTAGTCTGTTCTGGGAGGATCTCAGCTCGGGGGTGAGTTCTGGAGATAAACGAACTCTAAGGTTGGGAGGACTGGTCATAGTAGAGGTATGCATGCATAATTTTGGAGATTTCTGTAAGTCTGTATTAAATATATCCCTGTTTTAAATATATCCCCGTTTTATGAATTGTGATGTTATAGTTTCTTATGCAGAATTTCATGAATTATTATGTTATGGTTCATTATGAAAATTACAGATTGATTATTGCTCCCAAGAACTCATGTAATTGTAAACCAAAGCTATTGATACAAACAGACAAATGGTTGGAATAATTTGGATGAGTATCTTCAGAAATGGAGTTAGAGATATAGTATCCTTCAACAGCTTGACCTCAGATTATCTGGCTGTGTAGCTTGTCAGCAGCACTTGGCCATTAACTTACTCTGTGGTGGTATAGACAACAAAACAACAAAACTGCCACTACAAGAAATGTTAAGTACCAAATAACTAAACATATCATCACAATATTGGTGACACAGAATCCCCTGTAACAAATCACAGAAGATAGGACACAACAACCCCGTGATAGTAGTATGGGGTTCAGGATGTCAGTTGGGAGGCAATGGAAGGAATTGTAAAACTAAGAATGTAAACTATTCTACTAACTGTAAGGGTAAACATATGAAAGCAGAAGTTGAAGCCTAACTAAGTAAGAGGATCTAACACTAGGGAGTCTAAACTATCCAGTTCAGTATCCTCCCCTATTTGATTTAAGCAAAGAGGATCTGTGTCCTAGGGAATAGTTGAATCTGCACCCGAGTGTCAACCAAATTGAATGTTGTAACAGTAAAATAAAAGGGAAATCCTACTTGCACAACCATTGTGTGATAAAAAGTTGTGTGAGGGAAGATTGTAAGCATATGTAAGAACACAATGAAACATAAGCCATACCTACAGAAACTCATAAAAAAAGTAGTTGGATCCACAAGAGGTTAACTGAAATATAGATAGAGTGTATACAGAGGCATACATCTTATCTCTGAAGGTCGTGATTTTGCATTGTTGAATGATATGCCCGTAAACTGTTTGAGTAATGTTTAGGACTACCTAGAGTTGGACACAACTCGAACAGAAAACTAGGAATGGCAAAGTAACAGTAGCAGGATATATAAGCCCACGTTATATGGACTGAGAAGTAGAGGGGAGGTCAAGCCTAAAATTTCTATGGAAATTTCATTCCATGGTCATTTATAAGTACTCTAAAAGAATCTAAACTCTTATAGTCACTTCCCGTATTTCAGGCATTCATATAAAAACTGTAATTGTTATCGGCGCATAAAGCGGAGAATATTTGAGTTATGTAGCACGCATCCCAGGTTCAATTGTCTTCCCCAACCGGGGTGATGTATCTAGACATGTTAAAAAAAAAAAAAATTGGGTCTGGGAGACGTGACATATGAATTGGCTACATATAATTAAATACTCTATATTAGAAGTGTAGATGTTGTATGTTGTGTGATGGTAGATAAGAAATTCATTTATAGTCAATTCTGGCCTATCAGTCTTTATTATGAGTAATGGTAATTATGGTAAGATGAATTTTATTTGTAACTTTAATCTGCTTCAATAAATAAGAGAGGGACAGTAGGAATGGGTTCTTCAACCCAAAATGGTGAGAAAGGAGAAATTGTTGGAGTTCGTAGTAGCCTTTACTTTTACCGTATAGACAGTGAAGTGAAATCTTCTACCTTCTGTATGGTAGTAAGAACATTAGCCTGGGATAGCATCCACCAGAATGTCTAAACCCAACCTGGGTCTAAATCTGGAGATACTGTACATAACAAATATCCCAGGGGGATTCAAGAAACATAATTATAAAAATTAAGTAATTATTAGAATGGAATACTCCAGATTCTCAGAAAAACAATTATAGAAACAAACCAATGTCATTGTCTGTACAAACTAATGCTACTGAAACATCCTGAACAGATTCTCCAATGGAGATAAATTCAGAAAATTCATCATGGATATATTTAAAGTTAGACTGTGATTGTGCAATTAAACAATTTGTAAATACAAGAATATAGCCATAATATAAAGTGTGTTCTAAATTTCTATTAATAAAGTCGTAAGGAAATCATGGAAAAACTGTCTACCAATGCATAAGTTCATACATGTGTTTCAGAAGGTAGAAACCCAACACCCTGTGGGGGTAGAAGGAAACCATCTTAAATTTTGGCGATTTCCGAGATTAAAATATTGTCATACGTATTTATTTCTGAACTATGTTATCATTGAATATCACATGCAAGAGTCATAACTATCTGCCCTTCAATTTCGATATATTATTCTGAATACATGTGATAAATTTATGATAGTCACACAGAAATAAACATAGTAAGAGACCAGGTAAATATAACCAGAGACTGACATACATTATATCATTTTCCATACGAAAATCACAACCGCAAGCCTACAGTAGATATTGAACTGTATTAACTCTGAAGACCTTCTGGAAATACAGGAAATTCGTATCTCATATCAACAGAAGGAAACATTATAGAACAAATCTAGAATGGAAACGATAAATAAATTAAGGCTCTTCACATATCCTATCACCGTTCATCTGCATCAAAACGAAACAAATATCGTATGCCAAGCATTCAGTCAAAAACGCAGTGACTAGAATATACCACAGACATATATATATATATATATATTTTAAATCCGGCGTCAATATTCACTGTCCACGATTAAAAATATGCGTCAGATGTTGAAAGAGTCTCGGCATAAATGTCGAACAAAACTCAGCAGAACTAAAAGCGCAAACGGTGATGACCGCAGTTCTTAAGACGAATTAGAAACAAAGTTATCCATTATATGTCTGAAAGGAACAAAATCAAAAACCTATAGTGAGCAACGATGGCATCGTTCCATCCTGAGAAATTCAGGAATCGATGTCTTGCCATCAAGCATTCATTTGGAAGCTATCGCAATAGTAGAATGCTACAAATACCGACCTGTAGGTATGAGTAGAAGTTCAAATTAGTACGTGAGACAAACTGTGCGAAAAACCCGCGTTGCAGAGACTAGTTTATACATAGGGAACAAAAAATTCACCTCAGCGAATAGGATCTGACTCCTGCATATAACTGAGGAGAGGTGTTAGAAACTCACAAGAATGCGAAGGCAGTAAGAGTCAAAATACGTATCGAAATTCCAAACAATGGGTACTGATGTAAAATGGTCGGGTATCGCTATTGCGAACCCCATAAACTGGAAGGCTACCACCAGTAGCAAGCCACAACAAAAAAAAATGCGTGACCAGAGACGATGGGACGAGAAACCATTACCTGAACGCCGAAAGATTGGGAAGCAAAAGCTCTTCTGCGAAACGCCCAGGCACCAAGATGAAACCACGAACTGGAGGCGAAGTTTGTTAACTACAAACAAAATTAAAAAAACACAATCATAGCCACTGCAATAATTTACCGGCGCGGAAGCGTATAACCAGATTTCTGGACTTCGGGGCCGTCAGGGGAGAAACGTACCTCAATGGTGCCGAGCCATGGCGTAGGGGAACAGAGTGGAAGAACCCTTCGCAAAGAAAACATGACTCGCATCGATGTGCCAAGCGGCGGGATGGCCGCGGGGTACTCGTTCGAAACTAGAGAAAAGAACATAGTTAAGCTATGGGTGAATTAAATATCAACCGGAATCCAGGTCTGTAAACCCTAAACCGCCATGTGCCATACACTTGTCCTCATCACAACGACTATCGTGGGGATGAACAACTCGGTGGGATGGGCACACTAAATTCGCAGGGTAGATAGAGCACTACGACACTATACATATAATCCAGGTCTCGAATGCATAATAGCGTCGTTTCAAAACGACAAGTCAGCGGTGAAGTAACCGAGGTAAGGCTGTACTTTAACCAGCTATACCGCACTTAAATGTCAAGGATCGGGCCAAATCAACGTACGCAGAGTGCAATGATGCCCTCGAAATCTCGAGCAGAGTTCAAAACGAAAGATATGTAATTCTGTATGGTCGCCAATTGAAATAACATCTGTGTTAAATTGTGGTTCAATAGTAAATGATCTCGGTTAGGTATGTTTGAATTTCATTAGACCCTTCGTTATACCCATATGTTATATACATCTAAACCCATCGTGTTGTATTAGGCATATGCCAAGGTTTCGTCACTACCATGGTTAAGGCCTACGCAAATTCTTTGATTAGCGCGTGGTATGGGAGGAGTGTCCTCGATGTATATAAATCAAAAATATATATTGTGACATGCATATATATAAGTTCTATGGAATTGGCATTTAACATATGTTGGAAATTATGTCATGTGGCATAATTTAGGGATATATATTTTATGTGGCCACACCCAAGTATATAGTTGGGAAAGACAATTTAACCATGAGGATCTTAACCGGATTCTATGCATAAGTTTAATTAATACATTTTAGAATATAAACTGTTAATATCAAAAAAAAAAAAAAATTGTTGTGGTAATAGAGGTACATTACAGTCTGGATGTTCTTGCTCCTTAGATGCTTCTACTCCATAATGTTGTTACTCCTTGGTCATTTTTACTCCGGATGATGCTACCCAGGATGTTGTTACTCCTCCGATGCTATTACTCTGCGATGATGTTACTCCGCAGTGTTGTTACTCCTTGGCTGTTGTTACTCCGGATGCTGTTACTCGTACTGTTGTTACTCGCACTACTATTACTCCAGATGTTGTTACTCACACCCTTTTACTTCAGATGTTGTTACTCACACTACTGTTACTCTGGATGCTGTTACTCACACTAATGTTACTCTGGATGCTGTTACTCGCACTGTTGTTACTCCGGATGCTATTACTTGCATTGTTGTTACTCCGGATGTTGTTACTCACACTATTGTTACTCCGGATGTTGTTACTCACACTGTTGTTACTCGCACTGTTGTTACTCCGGATGTTGTTAGTCACACTGATGTTACTCTGGATGTTGTTACTTGCATTGATGTTACTCCGGATTTTGTTACTCGTACTACTTCGGATGCTGTTACTCGCACTGTTGTTACTTCGGATGTTGTTACTCGCACTGTGGTTACTCTGGATGTTGTTACTCACACTACTGTTACTCTGGATGTTGTTACTCGCACTGCTGTTACTCTGAATGTTTTTATTGGCACTTTTGTTACTCCGGATGTTGTTACTTGCACTGTTGTTACTCCAGATGTTGTTACTCGAACTGCTATTACTCCGGATGCTATTACTTGCACTGTTGTTATTATAGATGTTGTTACTCCATCGGTGATGTGAATCTGTTATTGTTGTTACTCCAGAAAATATTTCCAAGTGTTGGATTTTGTTACTCCTTCTAAAATTTTATAGGTGTCCTGCATTCTTACTCGTCTGATGTTATTACTCCTCCGGTGATGTTACTCCATGGTGGTATTTTTCTAAGTACTTTGTGATGTTACTCCTCTAGTGCTTTTACTTTGCCATGATAAGTCGCCAGGTACGTCCTCGACTGACTCCATGGATTTATTTGGTATTTTACTTATAACATGATCAACTATGACTGATGGCAGACATACTTTACTTTGGGGGGCAGGGGGGGCGGGGGGGTCTTGTATTTAAAGGATGATTATTTTGGTAAGTCTTTTTAAGAATGATTCACTCTTAATTCCTCATTATTTTGTAAAATGACTAATCCTCCTTCATGTCACCTTCCTAACATCATTCTTTTTCCCCTTTCCTTGTTATTACCTAAGTCATGGTTTTTGTTAGCTCAGTCACAACTTTGTTGTTGGCCAATTTTCACATTCAATTCAACATATGTAGGTCTTTCTATTTTTTTTTTCGATTCGATGAATGGAAAATACTTTTAATGGTCTAGGCCCTCTTTGACATAATGATTGGGTAATCAATTTACCTTTGTTTATCTATAAACATAATCTTATTTTTAAGGAATAATTATGCAAAGATGATTTCATCATGTCAACTTTCAACTTTCCTAATTTGTCAAATCCTTGATCTTGTAAAATTTATGATGATGACCACGGAATTGTATTTAAATCTTTCTGCCGTTATCTAATGAATTTTTCCTCAACCCCAGTCTCAAAAATGAAAATTATATTTATCAGCAGTCATTTTAAGGTTATTAGTTTTTGAGAATAAAAACTATCAAAGTTGAAAATATTTATTACACAACTTTTTACACCATCCCTAGCTCTTAAGGAGTTGACTTGCCACCCCATCTATTAAGTAATCTGTTATTGATTAATAAAAAATATAGCTGAATTTTAAACATAAATGGTCAACTCGAGGATAGGAGGTCTCATCATGAGCCAACCTACCATGATCATAGGTCCTAAGAAAGTGACATTACCACTGCTAGTCACCAAGCCATGGTAATGGCCTTCGGTCATAAAACTGAAGGACAAGAGGTCTCATCGCGAGCCGACTTTTTCGCTTTTGTTAGCTCTTATGAATGGCATTGTTATTAAATGGTTACCATGCCAAAAAAATTATCTTTAGTTGACATCTTAGTAAATTGAAAAGGATTTTTGCAACTATGTACTTATTTCTAATAGATGGGACAGTGGCATCTCAATGGGTTAAAGAGGCATCCCTGTCGAGGCTATGGAGCATGCTGGCAGCAATGGCTAGGCATATGGTATAGAAGTTATTTAATGCCATAATCTATTTGGTTACCTTATTTTCTCAAAGCTAATTTCCAATAAAGCTGACTGTTGCATATACAAGGTTTTCCATAACTCATGGTTCATGGGGTATATTTAATCATTTCTTAGATGATCGTGGTTATGGTTTATATCTATTATTGAGTTATAAATATTTACTTTACATGTCAGGCATGAAACTTTTAGGATATTTGATATTTGACATATGGTATCATCTAATCTATAATTTCTTGATTCTACAAGTATCATACATTTAACCAAAGATAGTTGCTTTCCCAATCAAACACCATTTATTCATATCTTAACCACACCACTAAGAGGCCTGATTCTGATCTTGAATCCCATGTAATTGGACAGACCTTGAAAAGCAAATACTGAGATAACTAATTCTCTTAATTTTTTTGCTCATAACAACCAAAGCTTACATGTATATGGAATGCATCTTTTCCCTTCTTATCCATTATTATTCCATGTCATTCACAATATGACTAGTTAATTTTTATATGTAGTGAGGTAATTGAGGTGATGAATTACTGATTAAGGATACTCATGATATTTTTTATAGATGACAAGGAAACTAATCAGTTTGGTGGAAGGAAACCCTGCTATACTTTCTGATTACTTTTTTAGCTTGCATGGCTTCCACATTCCGCATCACTTTCAACATCATCTCAGCCTACATCAGCTTCCAAAAAATGTTAATCCATACATAACATTCCACATTTTTATGGAGGTAAAACTTGAGGTAAAATAGCATAAGGTTTTGATTTATTAAAATTTTAGGAGAATGTCATGAAAAATCATTGACCATTATTTACTCATCTTTTTCAACCATTATTTCCCTTTCTTTACCACTTCCCATTTTTCACAGACAAAATATTTCAGTTTGGGGGAGTGTTACTTTCATTATCATGAACATGCCATTAATATTATTTATCATCCATCGATCTCATTATTCATTCTCAAAATCTCCCTTATTCCATCTTGTTATACACCAAACAAAGATTTCAGCCATGATTGTAGAGACCACCCCAATTTGTTTTCTAGTGTAGCATGAGGGCATGCTAATTCTCGATTTTGGGGGAATGGTTGCTATGCATGAAGAATTATTTCTCATTTCTTCCTCATTTAAGGTATACAATCCTAAAATTGATTTCTTTATATCCTTAAAACTATCAACTGGATTCTTCTGAATTGTCGACAACAAATGTATCATTAAACCCAAAATTTTTCAAGATAAACCAATTTCTTAATTCCAAAAAATCATGCATTATTAACAAAAATCATTTTGTTGATATATTGAAATCCGTTTGTTTCATTGATTTGATTTTCGGATTGGAAAAGCTTTGATATACTATAAATTTTCTTACAAAATTTCAGCAAAATATGGTTTGTAATAAAGTTTGTATTTACTTGTATCATACTTTGTTGCAACTTAATATACATATGGTTGACAGTATACATGAAAATTTTTTAGATGAAGCATTTGAGAAAAATGTGTTCTCAATATCATGGGCTAGGGTGAGCATTTTGATTATTGTATTACAACTTGGTTAATACTGAGGCATTGCGTTGTATAAGGACATGCAACATGTTAAGTTTGGGGGAGATGTTGAGCCACTAATTTGTATTATTATGATCACTTCTTAACATCCATTTCATCCATTTCTAATATTCTTTTATCACATTATTTATCATAATCTATTATATAATTCCATTTCATAATTATTTATGCTCATTCGGGTAAATAATATTTTTTTTCTTTATTTTAATTAATTAATGATAATTATGCATGATTTTTCCAATGATAGTTTATTAAAGAATTCGTTATAACATAGCTTACTATTTTAGCCTCCAATATCTCTTCTAGATTTCATATTTTATATTTAGCTATTAATTAAATATTCCAACTCAGAAATTCACTGGAATAACAAGATACGATTTTGTGTTTAACGTTTCAGGGAAACGAAGAAGAATCTTGAAAATCCGAAAAAAGATATGAAAAAACTTTCATCTATCTTACCAATGGTTAATATTTAGCACCCCTTCCAAGTACAGATGTCTACTAATGTGCTTTCTCTGAAAGGAAGATACAACTAGGGATAATACATTATTCAAAGAGATTTTGTTGGGGAGAATACGTTATTCAAAGATATTTCTGCGTGGGAGTATGTTATTAAAAGAGGTTTTTGTTGAGATATGGAAAAAGAAGTGGTTATAGAACCTATATTTTTGTGTGATGCGAGGATGAAGATCCTCATATTTGTTTTAATCTTATTGAGCCGTAATTTTCATAAGAAATTCGTGTGGTGTTCAATTTATTTTACACAATGTTTTTTCGCATGCGTGCAAAATTACTAATAAGATGGAGTGGCTTTTTTATTTGCATGATAATTCATAGATGATTAGGAGAAATTATATTAACAATGTATATTGATTTATTATACTTTAACAATAGAAGATTTAGAATTCATCTTTATCCAAATTCAAGTGTGGATAAATTGATTAAAACCTAATCCTAATAACCAAATATTTGTGTATAACCAACTATGTGTATGATTTATTCATGTTATTGAAACAGAAGATATTGTAACTTTTAATGCATCAAATGAAATGGTTTGGTTGAATGAAGTGTAAATAGATATTCAATTTGAAGCTAGACTCATGTATATTTGATATGCAATTGCTTTAAAAAATAATTTCAAATTCCAACTAAGAGTAGTGGAGTTTTGTGAAGCAATTAAAAATCGAGGACCTTCTTGTTTCTATAGGTGGTTCATAATGATAGGTAAATTCATTAGGCTACCGTTCATTCCGATAGAGGTATCGGAAGTCACCATAGATCACCATAGAAGGTGACTAGGGGCACGGGTCGTTGCTAAGCTCTACTCGGTACTGTTTTGTTAAATGTTTGTACTTGTTGGTTGGTGCCCCATCTCGATAGGCCAACTGAGCACTCTCTATAATCTATGAGGCTATATTTGGATAAAAATGCAAATGCTTTAACTAAAGAAGTTGTTGGTACATTTTGAGCACTCTCTATAATCTATGAGGCAAGATTTGGATAACAATACAAATGCATTAACTATAGAAGTTGTTGGTACGGTTTTTTTAATCTATGGATGAGGTGTGGATTAAGTAATTGGTACAAATTGTTTTAATGTATGGATGAGGAGTGCATTCAATGTTGTTCATAGTCATTTCAAAATAAAAAATTATTAAGATATATATAGTTAATGTTAGTCAAGTTAAGAAGTGTTATTCTTTCTACTTAGTAACATGACATGAATATTTTTTAATAATTAATTTGTTTATATATAAAATGAATATTTTAACATAATAGTTTTATACTCTATAAATAAAATTTATTTTATTCTATCACAAAAGGGAAAAGACAAGAAAAACCTAGAAATATTAATAATTTTTTTTCAAAATGGTAGTAAATTTTCATTACTCATTTGTGTTGTATGTTTATGTGTTATTTTTCTGTTATTTGTTTTATGTTTTATTTTTCTTTTTATTGGCATTGTAGCTCTTAATTTTTCCATTATCTTAAAAAGGTAAAGACAAGACAAATATAAAAATATTAATAATTCTTTTTCCAAATGATATTAAATATTCATTATTGATTTCCTTTATATGTTTATGGGTTGCTTTTTTTAATATTTTCTTGAATATTTATTTTCTTTATTTAATTTCCCTTAATCCTAAAAGGAAAGAGACAAGAAAAACCTAGTAATATTAATAACAAGTTCCAAAATAATAAATAGTCATTAGTGATTTAGATTTTGTGTTTATGCATTAATTTGTTTTTTAATAATTTCATTCACAATTTATTTTTCTTTCTATAATTTACCTTTTATCCTTAAAAAAAATTAAAAATAAAAATAAAAAACTAAAAATATTAATAACATTTTTTCCAAAATAATAATAAATTAGCATAAAAAATTACTAACTTCTATTTTAAAAAATATAAATTACACTTATTATAGGTTTTATTTTTCTTTTATTACATTTTTATTTTTCAATCTATTTAGATCGATCTAAAGGTTAAATATTATGACTTGGTTATATGCTTTATGCGTTATTTTTCATTTTATCCTTTTCTTTTCCCTTTATTGCATCGTAGCTTTTCAGATTCAATATATATACAATATTCGGAGACACAGCAAGGCAGAATACAGTATACGAAGAGATTTTGCTGGGGAGAATATGTTATTCAAATGAGATATCTGCCTGGTGAGTTGAGATATTATCTAACTGTTTCATTGTTAGGTGTCATTACATTTATTTCTATGGTTAGCTGTCATGCATTGTTTGCAAGGTGTTATAGTTAGTTCAAGTTTACTTCAGTTGACTGGAGTGTCATTTATGGTTAATGTTCTTTTTATGTAATCTATTTAAGTCTTTTGAATTTTGAGAATAGCAAACTCTCCTCCACAAATTCTCTTAGATTTTTGTGAGAGAAACCTGTGAGAGAGTACGTTATTGAAAGAGGTTTCTGTTGTCATAAAAAAACACGCGGTTATGGAAACTGTATTTTCAGGATTTTCACGTTATGCCAGGATGAAGATCCTCGTTTGTGTTTTAATAACATTATTGAGCTTTAGGGGTGTGTTTTTACTTTACATAAAAAAAATTATCGGGTATTCAATTTATTTTGCACAGACTATTTTCATACAGTAACCCTTTTATTTGGCTGATAATGCAGAGATCGCTGGGAGAGAAATTAATGATAAACAAACAACGTCTTCGTCGGAACGTCGTGGCCCCGCTTTTTTTGTAATCTTTCGTTTCTGAGTCCATGTTTTATCTGTAATCTTTGATATTAAATACACAATATATTATGTAAATGTGCATTGGATTGGATAAAATATATTGGTGTACAATTGAATGATATAAACGGCTGTTACAGGTGATGGGAGAGGGTGGAAGCGAGTTTACTAGTGGCTCCGGGCCGCCATCATGTGTCAAGAAATGCGGGGCGTGCAACCCTTGTAATCCTGTGCAGTGCGCCATCACTCCAAAACTGCAGTGCATTCAAAAACGTGTAGAGGATTACTATCCCGTGGTGTGGAAATGCGAATGCGGCAACAAAATATTTAACCCCTGAAACTACCAATCAGCCTCGTATTTCACCGCTCGCAAAACTGTTGGACTCACCGCCACCTTTTGCAGAAATCAGAGCCCATGCAACACATGTCTTTATGTATGAAATAACGAATTTTAGCTTTTATTATAAATCAGTTCTACAGAGCTTGACGACTAATGCGTCCATTAGTTTTGCTTAACCATTTTGTCAGTTTATTTTATTTTTCTTTCACCTCCAATGAATTTTGTTGTGGCCTTTTACGTAAATGAAGATTTAAATTGGATTTTTGATTCATGATTAAACATGACAATGTAATAATATTTATTTCTTAATATACTAATATAATTTTTAGTATTATATTAATAGGTATTGAATTATTTGATAATTATAATTTTTGTATTTTATCTTGTAGGAATAGTTTGTTGTGAGTAAATGATTTCAATTTATTAAAGATAAATATAAGTTTAGATTTATTTGTGGTAACTTAAATTTTAATATTATCTTAATCAGTTTTGAGTTATTGAGTGATGATGAGTAAATGATTTTACTCCAGATAAATATAAGTTTTGATTTATATGATAATTCAAATTTTGGTATTATGACAATGGGTTTTAAACAGTTGGGAAGATAATTTTTAAATATGATTTCAATTTTTTTTAAACAGATAATTAAAGTTATTTTTTTAACAAACAATTCCAAGTTATTAAATATAAATTTTAAGTGATTTGTTTGAAATAAAATTTTGAAATACTTTTCTCCATTATCATAAAATATGATTCACTTCAATGTTTGCATAAAGTGGTCATTCTTTAATTATAAATGACCTATTACATTTATTTTTTAAAATAATTTAAATATAAATTTTATGTAATTTGTTTGAAATATTTTTTTGAAATATTTTTCTCCATTATCATAAAATATCATTCACTTCAATATTTGCATAAAGTGATCGCCGAATTACATTTATTTTATAAAATAATTTAATTAAAAAAAATTAATGTCACGATTTAGTTATAAATTTCCTATTACAGTTGGAAGTTTACGTCTATATATTTATCTATTAAAACAATTTAATTAAAAAGAAGTATGAGTATTTAGATATTCACATTCACACTAGAATATTATGTTGTTAATATTTTTATTTTTAAATACTATATATAATGCATGAAGATTATGTGATATCATCAAGATAGATTAAAAGTTAAATTAAAAGAATTAAAATTAAAATTTAAGAAAAGAAAAAAAGTGTTTAATGTAATATTATTACTAGTTAATAAAAATATATTAATAGTGCATTATAATTTAGTATAAGAAAGATCTTGTCACATAACATATTGATCACATTCTTGGAAAAATTCCTTAATTATCATATCTTATGGCTTGCGGGCTTGATGAAAATCAATGAAAACACAGTTGGGACAGTCATGTTTTGAGGGACCAAATGGGCATATTTTCAATACATGTCTCTATCATATGTATCCCTTAATGCATAATTTCTAACCCAATTTTAATCACTCAATTTGGATTTGAAACGAAAAATTTATAACCAAAACAATGACAGGATGTCTAGTAGGCAGCTAAGGAACAGAGTTGGGACAATCCATTTTTGAAGGCATAAATGACTAGATTTTGAAAACCTGTTTCTATGGTATATTCACCTGTGAATCTAGTTTACAACACAATTTTAATCACTTTATTTCGATATCATATGAGGAAGTTATGACCAAAATACTGACTTCTTATCATAAATCAACACTCTTGAAACTCTGTTTTTTCAGCCGTTCACTAGCGTATTTGACCCACCCATTATTATTTCCTTCAAAACCAGTTTCTATTGGAGATGTATAAATGAATCTAGTTTAATCTTCAATTTGAATCGGTTCAATCTATCATCAAACGAAAATATTATGCTTGAAATATCAACTGTTGGTCTGTGCTAGAAAATCAAAAATAACTCAAGTATGCAGGTTGTTCTAAGAAAATTTATCATACCATTACATGGAATTTTTAAAAAATGTTTCAATCATAGACATATCTCTGCATTAAATTTCATTGTTCTTTGGAATCACTCAAATTGGAAGAAAAAAGAAGAAGTTATCATTGAAACACTATTGGTTAGTATGGTTGGCCACCACTCTCCCGCAGGTAATAAACTAATTTTACTTTGTTATTTTTTTTTTTCCCATGGATTTGTTTTATAGAGTAATTACTTGTTTTATTGCATATTTCTTGGATTAGGAGAGCCCGATCACCTCTCTTCTTCCGTGATGTCATGTTTTGTTGTAGGTTGTAGGTAACAGTCTTGGCCCAGCCATTGGGGAGCAAGTACCCCACGCTCCCCGTCACAGGGAGCTTGGGAGCTTGTAGGAAACTTTCCAAAATTGTTGGGAGCTTCACAGGGTACTTTGGAGCTTTTTGGGAGCTTCACTACTACAAATTTTGACGTTTCGGGTACTTATTTTGAGCAGATTTTCACCTTTCGAGTACCTATTCTAAGCAGATTTTCAACTTTTGGGTACCTATTTTGAGCAGAGAGGGTACCAATTGTTTATTTCATAACTAATACATGATAGGTCAGGGGATTATACTGCATGGGCTCTGTAAAGCAACAGAGATGTGGAGATCTACCAAAGATTTCAACAAAATATATACAGTTGCTAGTCATTCCTTGGCAGCTTCTGTTGCAAATCTTGAAGTTCAACAATTGCAAATAACTCTACTTTCTTGAAGCCTATCTTGAAGCTTTAATGATAAGATTCAACAAATTACAATGATGGCTAGAAAGAGAAAGAGTAGTGTGTTAATCAGTTTCATTCTATAAATTTCCAAACTTGAATTTCAAAATTGAATATAATATAGTGTTACATGAAATCACATAATAATCAAGTAATAATAACCTTTTTTTTTTGTTTAGGAGTTCCACATGTTTCTTCACTGGCAAGGAATTTCATTGGCAAGTTGTTGATGGATTGATACTTTGATTTTTTCTGGCGGTGTTTCAATGTCCAATCTTTTACATATTTCAATGCAAGATGGAATCTACATGGTGGAATTTAATTTGCACCTTTAAATTATTTTATTTTTATTTTTAATATATTATATTATTGCCGCTCCCAACTTAAAGTTTCCTGTAAATTTGAGCAAAGCTTATAGCCGTACCGAATACTCGTTTCCCCATACCAGAAGTACCCACGTACTGGGAACTCGTGCAACATAGTGAACAAGTGATTCTTAAAGACAATGATAATGAAATAAAAAAATTTCAAAGATGTTTCCTCACACAGAGAAAACAAAATGAATACTTTTCATCAATTAATGGATTTATAAGATGAGAAATGGGGAATTGATTTCTATTTGAAGGTCCAAGTCATTTCTGAAAAGAAAAAAAACATTTTTCCACTTATTCACCATTCACAAACAACATTACTGCAACAAAAAGCATAGTCATAGTAAATTCAGTTATTTATTTGTTTTCAATAAACAGTTGTTTATTTTCTGATTTCTCTTATGAAAAATAAAAGGAGTAAGTTCTTAAGTTTCGTGATGTTGTTACTCTGGATGCTACTACTTAGGATGTTGTTGCTCCTCAGATGCTGCTACTCCATAATGTTGTTACTCCTTGGTCATTGTTACTCCGGATGCTGCTACCCAGGATGTTGTTACTCCTCCGATGCTATTACTATGCGATGATGTTACTCCGCAATGCTGTTACTCCTTGGCTGTTGTTACTCCGAATGCTGCTACTCAGGATGCTGCTACTCCTCGGATGTTGCTACTCAGCGATGTTGTTACTCCTTAGATGCTGCTACTCCATGATGTTGTTACACTGGATGTTGCTACCTTCACTGTTGTTACTCCAGATGCTGTTACTCGTACTATTGTTACTCGTACTACAATTACTCCGAATGTTGTTACTCACACCCTTTTACTTCAGATGTTGTTAATCACACTTCTGTTACTCTGGATGCTGTTACTCGCACTAATGTTACTCTCGATGTTGTTACTCACACTGATGTTACTCCGGATGCTATTACTTGCATTGTTGTTACTCTGAATGTTGTTACTCACACTGTTGTTACTCCAGATGTTGTTACTCACACTGTTGTTACTCGCACTATTGTTACTCCGGATGTTGTTAGTCACACTGATGTTACTCTGGATGTTGTTACTTGCATTGATGTTACTCTGGATGTTGTTACTCATACTACTGTTACTCGCAATGTTGGTACTTCGGATGCTGTTACTCGCACTGCTATTACTCGAGATGTTGTTACCCGCATTGCTGTTACTCTGGATGTTATTACTCGCACTGCTGTTACTCTAGATGTTGTTACTCGCACTGCTATTACTCCGAATGTTGTTATTGGCACTGTTGTTACTCCGGATGTTGTTACTCACACTGCTGTTACTCCAGATGCTGTTACTCGAACTGTTATTACTCCGGATGCTGTTACTTGTACTGTTGTTATTCTAGATGTTGTTACTCCTTCAGTGATGTGAATCTGTCATTGTTGTTACTCCAGAAAATATTTCCAAGTGTTGGATGTTGTTACTCCTTCTAAAATTTTATAAGTGTCTGGCATTCTTACTCGTCTGATGTTTTTACTCCTCCGGTGATGTTACTCCATGATGATATTTTTCTAAGTACTTGGTGCTGTTACACCTCTAGTATTTTTACTCTGCCAAGATAAGTCGCCAGGTACGTCCTCGACCGACTCCATGGATTTATTTAGTATTTTACTTATAACATGATCAACTATGACTGATGATAGACATATTTTACATTGCGGGGGGGGGGGGGTCTTGTATTTATAGGATGGTTATTATGGTAAGTCTTGTCAAGAATGATTCACTCTTAATTCCTTATTATTTTGTAAAGTGACTAATCCTCCTTCATGTCACCTTCCTAACATCATTATTTTCCCCTTTCCTTGTTATTTCCTAAGTCATGGTTGTTGTTAGCTCAGTCACAACTATTTTGTTGGCCAATTTTCACATTCAATTCAACATATGTAGGTCTTTCTAATTTTTTTTTCGATTCGATGAATGGAAAATACTTTTAATGGTCTAGGCCCTCTTTGACATAATGATTGGGTAATCAATTTACCTTTGTTTATCTATAAACATAATCTTATTTTTAAGGAATAATTATGCAAAGATGATTTCATCATGTCAACTTTCAACTTTCCTAATTGGTCAAATCCTTGATCTTGTAAAATTTATGATGATGACCACGGAATTGTATGTAAATCTTTCTGCCATTATCTAATGAATTGTTCCTCAATCCCAATCTCAACAATGAAAAATATATTTATCAGCAGTCATTTCAAGGTTATTAGTTTTTGAGAATAAAAACTATCAAAGTTGAAAATAGTTATTATACAAATTTTTACACCATCCCTAGCTCTTAAGGAGTTTACCTGCCACCCCATCTATTAAGTAATCTGTTATTGATTAATAAAAAATATAGTTGAATTTTAAACATAAATGGTCAACTGCAGGATAGGAGGTCTCATCATGAGCCAACCTACCATGATCATAGGTCCTAATAAAGTGACATTACAACTGCTAGTCACCAAGCCATGGTAATGGCCTTCGAACATAAAACTGAAGGACAAGAGGTCTCATCGCGAGCCGAATTTTTCACTTTTGTTAGCTCTTATGAATGGCATTTTTATTAAATGGTTACCATGCCAGAACAATGATCTTTAGTTGACATCTTAGTAAATTGGAAAGGATTTTTGCAACTATGTACTTATTTCTAATAGATGGGATAGTGGCATCTCAATGGGTTAAAGAGGAATCCCTCTCGAGGCTATGGATGCCTGATGGCAGAAATGGCTATGCATATGGTATAGAGGTTAATTTAATACCATAATCTATTTGGTTACCTTATTTTCTCAAAGCTAATTTCCGATAAAGCTGACTGTTGCATATACAAGGTTTTCCAGAACTCGTGGTTCATGGGGTATAGTTAATCATTTCTTAGATGATGGTGGTTATGGTTTATATCTATTATTGAGTTATAAATATTTAGTTTACATGTCAGGGATGAAACTTTTAGGATATTTGATATTTGACATTTGGTATCATCTAATCTATAATTCCTTTATTCTACAAGTATCATACATTTAGCCAAAGATAGTTGCTTTCCCAATCAAACACCATTTATTCATATCTTAACCACACCACTAAGAGGCCTGATTATGATTTTGAATCCGATGTAATTGGACAGACCTTGAAAAGCAAAGACTGAGATAACTAATTCTCTCAATTTTTGTGCTCATAACAACCAAAGCTTATATGTATATGGAATGTATCTTTTCCCTTCTTATCCATTATTATTCCATGTCATTCACAATATGATTATTTAATTTTTATATGTAATGACGTAATTGAGGTGATGAATTAATGATTAAGGATACTCATGATATTTTTTATAGATGACAAGGAAACTAATCAGTTTGGTGGAAGGAAACCCTGCTATACTTTCTGATTACTTTTTTAGCTTGCATGGCTTCCACATTCCGCATCACTTTCAACATCATCTCAGCCTACATCATCTTCAAAAAAATGTTAATCCATACATACCATTCCACATTTTTATGGAGGTAAGAGTTGAGGTAAAATAGCATAAGGTTTTGATTTATTAAAATTTTAGGAGAATGTCATGAAAAATCATTGACCATTATTTACTCATATTTTTCAACCATTATTTCCCTTTCTTTACCACTTCCCATTTTTCAGAGACAAAATATTTCAGTTTGGGGGAGTGTTACTTTCATTATCATGAACATGCCATTAATATTATTTATCATCCATCGATCTCATTATTCATTCTCAAAATCTCCCTTATTCCATGTTGTTATACACCAAACAAGGATTTCAGCCATGATTGTAGAGACCACCCCAATTCTTTTTCTAGTGTAGCATGAGGGCATGCTAATTCTCGAGTTTGGGGGAATGGTTGCTATGCATGAAGAATTATTTCTCATTTCTTCCTCATTTAAGGTATACAATCCTAAAATTGATTTCTTTATATCCTTAAAACTATCAACTGGATTCTTCTGAATTATCGACAAAAAATGTATCATTAAACCCAAAAAAATTCAAGATAAACCAATTTCTTAATTCCAAAAAATCATGCATTATTAACAAGAATCATTTGTCTGATATATTGAAATCTTGGACCTTCTTGTTTCTATAGGTGGTTCATAATGATAGGTAAATTCATTAGGCTACCATTCATTCCAATAGAGGTACCGGAAGTCACCATAGATCACCATAGAAGGTGACTAGGGGCATGGGTCTTTGCTAAGCTCTACTCGGTACTGTTTTGTTAAAGGTTTGTACTTGTTGGTTGGTGCCCCATATCGATAGGCCAAGTGAGCACTCTCTATAATCTATGAGGCTAGATTTGGACAATAATGCAAAGGCTTTAACTAAAGAAGTTGTTGGTACATTTTGAGCACTCTCTATAATCTATGAGGCCAGATTTGGATAACAATACAAATGCTTTAACTATAAAATTTGTTGGTACATATTTTTTAATCTATGGATGAGGTGTGGATTAAGTAATTGGTACAAATTGATTTAATGTATGGATGAGGTGTGGATTCAATGTTGTTCATAGTCATTTCACAATAAAAAATTATTAAGATATATATTGTTTGTTGGAACACATAATCCCCCATGGGTAGGTGTGGAATGCGAAAAGTCACAATGGAGTCCAAGTGACCTTGGAATGTGAAACCAAGAGTCACACCATTGTACTATAAATGTACATCTTTGTATAATGGAAAATAAGAAAGCCTCAGCTTATCCTTCATTGTGTGTTGAGTCTCTTGTGTGTGTGTGTTTAATCTTCTCATACACCATGTGTGTGCTTAACATGGTGTTTAACATGGTATCAGAGTGGGCGATTCCTGGCCCTGCTCCAAACTGAGTGAGCCATTTGTATTTATGGCCTGTGTATATCTGCAAAAACTATTGGCATTTTTGCAGCATTTAGAGAGTTTCTGCAGAAGAGTTTTTGGTGCCATTCAGAGGTGTTTTGAAGAAGAGCAGCATTGGTTTACAGAAAGAGCAGCATTCAAAATTCGTGGCAGCACTTAGAAATTGGGAGCAGCACTACACATATAAAGCACTCAGAGATTTCTGCAGCAGTGTTTCTTCCGCCATTTAGAAGTGTTTTGAAGAGGAGCAGCATTCAAAATCCCAGCATTTAGAAATTGGCAGCATTCAGACATTGGTTTTGAAGAAAGGCGGCACTGCCCATCTGAAGGTTTTCATTCTAATTTTTCTCTGCAATTTCTGCTTATTAAAATATGCGTTTTCAAGAGCTGCTGGAATACAGTTTAAAGAGGGTTTCTGAAGAAATTTCTGAGTTTTTCCATTGAAAGTATCTGCAATTCTGATTTTTTCTACTGCTGGAAAATATTCTCTGCTGGGCTGTTGGAAAATTTCTGGGTTTTATTGGCAATCTGCTGTTGCATTTCAGTACTTGAAATTTTTACTGTTGCTTTCATTTCTGGAATCTGCTGCCTGTATTTCAGTGCTTAAAAATCTTTTGTTGTTTCAAAGGTCTTCTACTCTGCTGTTATATTAAAAATAATAATAACAATAATAATAATAATAAAAAATTGAATCTCTTCCCTACGCCTCTCTCTCGGCCTTGCACACAACCCTTGTATACTCTATGCT
Organism: Pinus albicaulis; assembly: GCA_034641835.2. Classification (NCBI taxonomy): domain Eukaryota; kingdom Viridiplantae; phylum Streptophyta; class Pinopsida; order Pinales; family Pinaceae; genus Pinus; species Pinus albicaulis. The sequence continues at coordinate 176,578 of JAXQQM020085355.1, forward strand.
CCCACACCTATCTGCATTTCTAACCCACTCCCTCTCACATGCTCTCAACGCACTCCCCATTACATCCCTGCTCTACGCCTATCGGCCTAACTCCCATCTCACACCCTCGCTCCAACTAACGCTTCCCCATACCTACGCTATCACAGCCCTTGCCTTTGGGCTTTCGGCCTCCCACCTCACATCACTCACACCTGCGCTTGCGCCACACCCTTACCCCTCTCACCATGCAGGCTTCAACCTCCCAACCACCTCTCTCAATACAACGCCTCCCCCACCGAACACACTCTGCCCAACCCCCTACGTGGCCTCCTGCAAATGCTCGCTTCCCTTACGACCCTCACCACGACTGTTACACACTCTTTCACCCACTCATGCTGGCCTCACACCTCCACACAACGCTCCACGATCTGCTCCTCACCCTACCGCTACCCTATCCCCCTCACGGCCTGCGCCTACCTCATTCACTCACTCCCCTCTGCCCACAGCATTACACACCTCACCCCATCGCTCATACCCCGCCCCCTCATGCGCTCCTATACCCACGAATCCCAAACTCTCACATACGCCTCTCCCTATTCAACCCGCCCCCATCTCACCCTTCAACCTATTACTCCTACCCTGCCCATCCTATCTACGTTAACCAAATCATACCGCCCACCTCTCTCACATATACAATACCGCCTTTATTAAATTCATTCTCCTTTTTTTTTAAGTTAATCCTCTCTATTTACAATACCACCTACCTTTTAAAATACCGCCCCCTCTTTTTTAAATTCATTCTTAAATTTTTTTAATAGCCCCCTCACCCATTATCCCGTCCCATTTTAATATTTCCCCTTCCCTAATTAAAATTCTCTCCATTTTTAATTATTCCCATTTTTTTAATTAATTTTTAATTAATTAAAAAAAAAAAAAAAGCAGCAGAGAGAGAGAGGAGAGAGAAAATTTGAACAGCAAAAATGAAGGAAATGGACTGAATACATAGTGAAAAGAGCAGGTTTGACATTTTATGATTTGTGGCATATACAAGAGGGTGTTTTCTGAAGAAATTGACATTTGAAGACAAGTTTGCCATCATTTCAAAACAGTTCTTTGAAGGAAAATTCAGCTGCATAGTGTTTTCAGCTGCACATATTTTGCAGAAATATTATATTGAACTGACATTGATTTGCATCTTCATTCAAGACTTGAAGTGTAATTGAGTTGAAAAATTGTTGATTGCTCTCCATCATTTGAGGAGCAGATTTTGTATTTCCATAAGTCATTTTTATTTGTTGTTGAATCACATTGTAAACGGGTGCATTTTCGGTTGAAGCTGACACCCTTTCATTTTTTGAGCCTAATTTGTTGAAAATGTCTAAAATCAATGAGGAATTAGTGTTGTTGAATAACTTCATTCATTCAAATGTTGATGATGTGATAAAAATGAGCAAGAATGCTCTTTGTAATATTCAAAGTTGTTTGCAAGATGCACAAGAAAAGATTGAGTTTTGCAGTTGGAAACTCAGCTTCAGCAAGATGAACTTCAGCAAAAGAGTCACCATTCTGAACCTGTTTTTGTTCATAAGATTGTGAAGGACTCTCATCAGAAGAAAGAAGATAAAGTTCCAGTTGATTCCCATTCAGTTCCTTGTACAAGAGCAGATGAACATGCAGATGCAGCAGCTCAGCCTACACTTCTCAAGCCCATCATCAGACCTTGGGAAGAGCTTGTCCACAACAAGCACAGAACTGGTCTTGGATATGACAAGGATGTGACCTTTCATATTCCAGACTACACCAAGCCCATCATATTTCAGAGTGCCGGATTCATGTATGACAGTTCACCTGCAGCTGTTCCAGATCCTGTTCCACAACAACAACAGATTGAGAAATGCCAACACTGTGATCGAGTTGGCCACATGAAATATCACTGTTTTGATCTTCATCCATGCAAGCACTGTGGTCGGCACACCCATTCTTCAGACAGATGCTTCAGACACAAGCCTCCTGCAAGAACCAAGATTCATCTTGGATGGATCGCTTCTTGGCAATGGGCATCAGCAGTCAAGAAGATGTTTAAGTCGCATGTCAGAACATGTTCACGGATATTGAGCAAACTTGCAGTTGAGTTTTCGCCATCATCTCACCTTGTCCCTGACAGGGGGGAAAATGGTGGTCATGTACAAGCTTCGACTACAGATCAAGCGAGCCTGAGCCACAATTCGTCATTCTGGATTCAGAGATGTAGCCAGAGACATGGATGCCCATGAGCATGCCTTCGGTTGGTGGACAACCTTAAACCATCATATTTGGTTGGTGGATAACCTAAAACCATCACAGGTAGTAGACCTCCCTTCTTTTAGGTCGAAGCTCTCCCTTTCGTATATGAGGAACACTTCCTCTAGCAGAAGCCTTGACTTCTTGCCGACAGTTGAGTTCCGAAGTCTGCAAAGCATTCCCGAGTTGTTAGTAATCCTAAACCATCACGGGTAGTAGACCTCCCTTCTTTTAGGTTGAAGGTCTCCCTTTTTTATGAGGGACAATTCCTCTGTGACTTACGAAGCTTCTTGCCGATTTGGAAAATTTAGGGAAGGCTATTTATATGACAAGTTTTGCGTTCCAGTGTTGGTGGTCATCCTTAAACCACCTCTCTTTTTTCCAACATTTCAGAGAGTTGATTCAGCCCAAGTGCTGCCATGTATACTTTGTAGATTTGTATTACAACTCTTTTCTTGGACTCACACATACCCCTTCGGATTAAGGGGGGATGTTGGAACACCTAATCCTACATGGGTAGGTGTGGAATGCGAAAAGTCACAATGGAGTCCAAGTGACCTTGGGATATGAAACCAAGAGTCACACCATTGTACTATAAATGTACATCTTTGTATAATGGAAAATAAGAAAGCCTCACGCTTATCCTTCATTGTGTGTTGAGTCTCTTGTGTGTGTGTGTTTATTCTTCTCATACACCATGTGTGTGCTTAGCATGGTGTTTAGCATTGTTAATGTTAGTCAAGTTAAGAAGTCTTATTCTTTCTACTTAGTAACATGACATGAATATTTTTTAATAATTATTTTGTTTATATATAAAATGAATATTTTAACATAATACTTTTATACTCTATAAATAAAATTTATTTTATTCTATCTGAAAAGGGGAAAGACAAGAAAAACATAGAAATATTAATAATTTTTTTTCAAAATGGTAGTAGATTTTCATTACTCATTTGTGTTGTATGTTTATGTGTTATTTTTCTGTTATTTGTTTTATGTTTTATTTTTCTTTTTATTGGCATTGTAGCTCTTAATTTTTCCATTATCTTCAAAAGGTAAAGACAAGACAAATCTAAAAATATTAATAATTCTTTTTCCAAATGATATTAAATTTTCATTATTGATTTCATTTATATGTTTATGGGTTGTTTTTTTTAATATTTTCTTGAAGCTTTATTTTCTTTATTTAATTTCCCTTAATCCTAAAAGGAAAAGACAAGAAAAACCAAGTAATATTAATAACAAGTTCCAAAATAGTAAATAATCATTAGTGATTTAGATTTTGTGTCTATGCATTAAGTTGTTTTTTAATAATTTCATTGATAATTTATTTTTCTTTCTATAATTTACTTTTTATCCTTCGAAACAATTAAAAATAAAAATAAAAAACTAATAATATTAATAACATTTTTCCAAAATAATAATAAATTATCATAAAAAAATTAATAACTTCTATTTAAAAAAATTATAAATTATACTTATTATAGGTTTCTATGTTTCTTTTATTATATTTTTATTTTTCAATCTATTTAGATCGATCTAAAGGTTAAATATTATGACTTGGTTATATGCTTTATGCGTTATTTTTCATTTTATCCTTTTCTTTTTTCTTTATTATTAGCGTCGTAGCTTTTCAGATTCAATATATATACAATATTCGGAGACACAGCAAGGCAGAATACAGTATACGAAGAGATTTTGCTGGGGAGAATATGTTATTCAAAGAGATATCTGCCTGGTGAGTTGAGATATTATCTAACTGTTCATTGTTAGGTGTCATTACATTTATTTCTATGGTTAGCTGTCATGCATTGTTTGCAAGGTGTTATAGTTAGTTCAAGTTTACTTCAGTTGACTGGAGTGTCATTTATTGTTAATGTTCTTTTTATGTAATCTATTTAAGTTTCTTGAATATTGAGAATGGCAAACTCTCCTCCACAAATTCTCTTAGATTTTTGTGAGAGAAACCTGTGAGAGAGTACGTTATTGAAAGAGGTTTCTGCTGTCATAAAAACACACGCGGTTATGGAAACTGGATTTTCAGGATTTTCACGTTATGCCAGGATTAAGATCGTCGTTTGTGTTTTAATAACATTATTGAGCTTTAGGGGTGTGTCCTTTACTTTAGATAAAAAAAATTATCGGGTATTCAATTTATTTTGCACAGACTATTTTCTCACATGCCTGCAAAAACACTAATATGATACAGTAACCCTTTTATTTGGCTGATAATGCAGAGATCGTTGGGAGAGAAACTAATGATAAACAAACCACGTCTTCGTCGGAACGTCGTGGCCCCGCTTTTTTTTGTAATCTTTCGTTTCTGAGTCGATGTTTTATCTGCAATCTTTGATATTAAATACACAATATATTATGTAAATGTGCATTGGATTGGATAAAATATATTGGTGTACAATTGAATGATATAAACGGTTGTTACAGGTGATGGGAGAGGGTAGAAGCGAGGTTACTAGTGGCTCCGGGCCGCCATCATGTGTCAAGAAATGCGGGGCGTGCAACCCTTGTAATCCTGTGCAGTGCGCCATCACTCCAAAACTGCAGTGCATTCAAAAACGTGTAGAGGATTACTATCCCGTGGTGTGGAAATGCGAATGCGGCAACAAAATATTTAACCCCTGAAACTACCAATCAGCCTCCTCGCAAAACTGTTCGACTCACCGCCACCTTTTGCAGAAATCAGAACCCATGCAATACATGTCTTTATGTATGAAATAACGAATTTTAGTTTTTATTATAAATCAGTTATACAGAGCTTGACGATTAATGGGTCCACTAGTTTTGCTTAACTGTTTTGTCAGTTTATTTTATTTTTCTTTCACCTCCAATGAATTTTGTTGTGGCCTTTTAAGTAAATGAATATTTAAATTGGATTTTTGATTCATGATTAAACATGACAATGTAATAATATTTATTTCTTAAAGACGGTAACTCAAATTTTTAGTATTATATTAATAGGTATTGAATCGTTTGATAATTATAATTTTTGTATTTTATCTTGTAGGAAAAGTTTGCTGTGAGTAGATGATTTCAATTTATTAAAGTTAAATATAAGTTTTGCTTTATTTGTGGTAATTCAAATTTTAATATTATCTTAATAAGTTTTGAATTATTGAGTGATGATGAGTAAATGATTTTATTCCAAATAAATATAAGTTTTGGTTTATATGATAATTCAAATTTTGGTATTATGACAATGGGTTTCAAATAGTTGGGAAGATAATTTTTAAATATGATTTCAATTTTTTTTAAACAGATAATTAAAGTTATTTTGTAACAAATGATTCCAAGTTATTAAATATAAATTTTAAGTGATTTGTTCGAAATAAAATTTTGAAATACTTTTCTCCATTATCATAAAATATCATTCACTTCAATGTTTGCATAAAGTGATCATTATTTAATTATAAATGACCTATTACATTTATTTTTTAAAATAATTTAAATATAAATTTTATGTAATTTGTTTGAAATATTTTTCTCCATTATCATAAAATATCATTCACTTCAATATTTGCATAAAGTGATCACTGTTTAATTGTAAATGGCCTAATTACATTTATTTTATAAAATAATTTAATTAAAAAAATTAATGTCACGATTTAGTTATAAATTTCCTATTATAGTTGGAAGTTTACGTCTATATATTTATCTAATAAAAAAATTTAATTAAAAAGAAGTATGAGTATTTAGATATTCACATTCACACTAGAATATTATGTTGTTTATCTTTTTATTTTTAAATACTATATATAATGCATGAAGATTATGTGATATCATCAAGATAGATTAAAAGTTAAAAGAAAAGAAAAAAGTGTTTAATGTATTATTATTACTAGTTAATAAAAATATATTAATAGTGCATTATAATTTAGTATAAGCAAGATCTTGTAACATAACATAATATTTAAAAATAATAAAGTAATAACTATATTAACACATTGAATTATAGTAATAACAAAAAAATTAATGCCCATCATAAATAAAATACTTCAATTTCCATGATATTTATATTGCATGATTTGTAATTCATTCTATATTTATTTTGATGTGTGTGTCACAGAACTATAATATCTCAATGTTCATATTAAATAACATAATTTTATAGCCATCATGAGCTAAACTAGAATTATAGCATTGTGAAAAGGATTATTGGAGGATGAAAAATTTATTGTATATGGGTTTGGAGTAAAAAAATGTTCCTCTTCGAGATTCGTGACACCGATGTTATTTACATGTATGTGAGGCATAGGGTTGAACTATATCCATATAATCATGCATGTGAGGTGTCCTGTTGCAGTATATGAGTGGAGGAAGATCTAGATGATGCCTAGTCTCGGGTGGACTACTCTGGGATAAAAGAGGATATCTTGTGAGAAAATAAGGATAATATTAAATTTATTATTACCTGCAAATTTAAGGATAAATTGTGGGATGAAAAGGACCTATAGGGGAAAAGGAAGCTATGGTATTATAAGGAGAAGATCAACCAGACTGTTTCTAACCAAAATTATCTATAGTGACCAGTACTAAGAAGAAAATGAAACGAAAACATAAGAACTAATTCTCATGAACTTTGGAGTGAAACTGGATGTTGGTATATTCTAAAAAAAACCTAGGACGAAAGAATTTTTAACCTTTTCCATACTAAGAGGGTTCAAGATGAAAAGAAATTTCAATTAAATTGTTTATCTCTTACATCTATTATCATTTTCAAAACATTTGCAACACCTCCAACCTTCTTGACTTGTTAGGTCAACAAGCTATAATGATCTTGGAGTAATTATTTCTCTTCTTTTATGATCATCATAGACATAAAATGTGTAACATACATCATTATAACCATAAAAATAAAAAAAATTGTTTACAAAACTTACACTTACATTTACATCCTATTTTGATTTTTACATTGGCATTAGTATTGCCTATTCCACGCAAGACTTAACAAGTGTCATGCATTTAGATAATATATGTCCCGTATTTAATAACATATGTCAAGCATTTAAGTTTAATACATTATATACATAATAGACAAATTTTACTAAGGTTAATTCCCGGCTTGAATTTTTTGGAGTAATCAACTAGTCAACCACCATACAGCCTTAACTAAACTCTTTGTACCCATGTTTATTGCAATAAATTTGTAATTAAATGGTTAACCCTTTTCCATATGGTGAATTTGGAAGTGTTGATGGCTATTCAGTCTGGTTTTTCAATGTTAACACCATTACAGTGGACATATGGTGAATTCTCTGCCCTTGATCTCATGTTTCAGCCTCCAACGGTGGAAAATAATTAGGGTTACGATAACTACCCTATTCCCAATAACCTCTTTCATTGCTTCTTGGTCATTTCGACCCTTGCTCCATTGGAGAACCTCTTCGCCTCTGCAACAACCCATTAGGGTTTCCTTCAGTGTTGACAGATTTTCGGCAGCCAAAAGCATGGTGATTCTTTAAAAGTTTATTTTGGGTTTCTTGCTACTATTGTTTACCACGCCATAAGTCTCCTCGCGCGAGCATATGTCATGTTATATTTTTTCTTTGATCCATAGTTAATTTCACAAGTTTTGTTTTTACGACTATCATGAATTCAATCTCATTTTTGTTGTTAAGCTCTAATGCTTTTCCCTTAGGCCACTGAGGTGATTTTGGGCTCTAGAGAATAAAGGCTCTTTCCTCAACTCGGCGAGCTCCAGCAAATCGATCATGAAACCCTTACCATATTCTTTTTATTTGTTTTGACACGAATCTCCTCTATTTGTCTTGAGGTCAACCAGTATTCTTACCTTCAATTTATTGGTAACACTTATAGGATCTGCTTCTTATACTTCGGCGAAAAACTTATTACAGGTAATTCTGTAGCACAGTATAATAATTTTATTCTAAAACTCTCTAGGATTTGAGGCTGGTTGTTTACTGATTTCTTTCACAATTACTTTGTTCGTAGGTTTTTTTGTTGTTTCTTTTGTAAGGATGCACTCCAAGAAGTTCACTCATCATTTCTCTAACTTATTTCGGCTTTGTCAGGTACCCCTTTGTTGTGAACCACTTTGTCCTAGAAAATTTGGGCTTGCGGAGGGTTTATGACACACTATAGAGTTTTGTTTTAAATCTGTTATCAAAAATGTTAACTCTTTATTTAAGGCCAATACCCTATATGAGCATGCCGGGTAGTTTTATGTAACAATTATTCTTTTAACTTTTTCTTATTCAGACTCAAATATATATATATATATATATATATATACTTTTACACTTGCTGGAATATAAGCTTTGGATTTTATTGAATGTTTCGGTTGTAGTCTTATTACGAATCCTTTCTTATATTTTTCTTATACACAACAGAATATATTTATGATTATGATTTCTTTTTTACCCTATTCGATTCAGGATATAAATATACTTTCTTTACTGGGTTCAACCCATCGCAAGTACTTTTGGTTGTTTTGGACAATAATTACTTGTAAACCTTAACTAAGTTTTTAGGTGTATTCTTCTTCGTAACGATTTATAGTCATCATTCTTCTACAAAGGTTTTCTAAACCTGAGTTGTTTACTGTTATAGTGATAAATTTCTTGAATATATTTATATTTGCATATACCGGGTGTCATTTTTGGAAATTACACAGTAATTATTAATTATGTCTAAAGAATTAAATTTTGTATCTTTCTTTTTTATCTTTGTTACATTTATCAATATTTAAGAAAAACCATGCTACTGAGGTATTTTGAAATAAAAACTCTGTACACTATTTCTTTCAATTCTAGAGTTGATAACTACAATGTTGGTTGTAATTTTCAGATAAAGCTTTCAGTATGTTTTACTTTCATTCAGACAACAATATTAATATTCTCGATTCATTTTCTTTAAGCTTAAACATGAAAATAGTCAGACCATTATGTTTTTGTTTAACCTCTTTGTAGGGAACGACCAAATCGGAACCTTCATCCTGAGGGTACTGAGTTAACAGTTCCCTGTCTCACTCTGTAATGTCCCTAAATTGCTACTTTTTAAAATAGGGCAGTTAAGAACTTTAAGGGTCAAAGTGGATTCGAAAGAACATATTGAGGATGGATATATTTTATTAAATTAAGTTAATAAAATAAAATATAAATTAATGTGCACTCACTAGACTTTCCTAGACTTCTAGAAATCCTTCCAAGGAATAAAGTAAGATACTAAAATTAGATTTGGAGATAAATATCCAAATACTTCAATAAAGAGGAAATTATTCGGAAGAGGTGGAATAAAGATTGAAGAAGAAAAGCTAGCTTTAAAAGTACCTTTGTGGAAGAAACAGAGGGAAAGCCTAGGAAAACAAGAATACAACATCCTTAATTAACTAGACGCAGTTAAGGGAAACAAGTTGGGGAATGAATGATTATATAAGAAGATTCCGGATAGACAAGGGTTTATCTATAACTGGAGAAAAATATCTCTGCTCAGGGGTGAGCTATGGAGAAAGAGCTCTAAGGTAGGGAGACAACTAGTCAAACCTAAGTGGTATGCAAATTAAAATTTGAATGCTCCTTGAGTTAATTTAGAACGTTGTGATGAATTACTAGAAATGATAAAGTAGCCATGTTAGTATTCAAATTCTGAGTTTAACTCGATGTTCAGAGAATTGAAAAATTTATCAGTATAGTTATCTTTTGTTGGTCTGTACATTTAACAGAAATCACTATAGAGGAAATAGTAACATCTGTATAGTTGCACAGACATACTCTGTAGAGGACCAACTCTCAGAGTGTCTAAAACCCAGTGATGGGTCAAGATCTTAGGTTAGGTACCTCACAGAAAAGTGATATTCCTGTAATTTAGTGTTTTATTATTTTGTTAGTAAATTTTACAGGTTATTTAGGAATGAATACTAAATAGAAAGTGGCATACAGAAACGTAACATATAGATACTTATATCTAAATACATGCAGTATTGTATAATTAGATATTTCTTTACCAGCTAAAGAAAAACAAACCAGAATTGAAATTAGTAAGGACATGCATATATCGGAACTCGGTTTTTATGTTGAAAGCAGAAAATGAAATTAACTTAGAAGGGAACAAAGTCTAATATTTTAGTTAACTAGAAGAATATAACTGGAAGGAGTTATATTTTATTCTAGAAGCATTTTATTTCTAGCATTTTAAAAAGGCTATGAGATGTGATTTTCCTATTCTATACTGAACGACAAAGAAACTATTGTTTACTAATTATACTAGGAAATTATCATTTAAAGTTAAAATTTGGAATTTAGATGATTCAATATTCACTTACCAAAAAAATCTGGCAGAACTATAGAACTGAAATGCTAAACAATATTAGCTAACAATATAGTACAGTATACATAATTAGAAATATAGAATACATACATTGGGATTATTTATTTGAAGAGCATACAGATATACATGTGTATGGAATGAATTCTTCACATGAACCAAATAGAAAAACTATTGCTAACAATAAAGGAAAATTATATTAATACAATATTAAAGTATAAGTGTAAATTTCTAGCTCACTGAAGGATAAAACCAGATTCCAATTTTCTGACAGCAAAAACCCTAACTAAACAATTTCAGACAGTACTATAGTATACATATTGATTTGAAGATAGTTACATTGCAGAGTTCTAGGGACTAAGTCCCATAAGAGAATAAAATGGGAAATATCCGTAAGGAGTCATAAATGAACTCCTATTCTTCAACAGAACGTGAATACCAACCTGAATAAGAAAAGGGAGTCAAATTAATGTTGGAGAAATTGAAGGACAAAAGCATTCCATTACGAACACCAAGTTACGCAATTACCTGAAAACAAGAAATCCAATGGAAGTTAATACTAGTGGAAATTTTAGATAGAAATTTATTACCAAATAAAATTACAAAGAAAGAAACAATTATCTATACATTGTATGAATTAAATCATTCAGACGCAGACCTTTAGATATCTTTGTTGGAAGACAGAGATATTTCTAGTTAATAAGAAATAGCAATGGAAGTATGATAATGATAACCAGTTGGGTTAAGTCAGGACAATCTATGAACTTAATTAAAACCCCCTTAAATCAAAATGTAGAATATAGAGACAAATGCCATAATAACAATTAATGATTATTAAAGTTCATAACATACTTTTTTTCTAGTCCTCGGCTGTTGGTTGTAGAAATTTGAATAATTTGCTAAGTTATTCACCGAGATTATCCGGGTCACATACTATTTGAGCTTCATACATAACACATAATCTCTTCTACGCATTAATCATCACATGCGGAAATAAAAACAACAAGCAGTATTGAAAACATTCACATGCGCACATAGAAATTCAACAAATATAACACAATATGTTTACCGGGGAAAGCTTACAGCTGAAAACCCCCTACTGTCTGTATATTATAATGAAGAATAATCATGTAACAATCTCAGTACAATACTCCTCACAAGTACTCAGTACTGTCTCCAAAAGTTACACACAAACTAGCTCAGTTTTGAACAAGTCACGGGTTCAAAACTCCTCCACTATTTGCCTGCCTCTACTGCACAATCCAAGATGAGAGAATTAATGGAATGAATTCGAATTCCCTTGGCTTTAACTGCGCAATCCTCATTGGCAATCTCCTCCAATGATTGTGCAAATCTCATGCACACTATAGTCACAATTGATAGTAGACTCCACCCTTTCTCCTACCTCTTCCACTGGTCTTCACTGAACTGTACATGCACTGAGTTAACTAATGTGTTATTTAGTTGATTTATGAGTTAATAATTAGTGAATTAAATAATATTTAATTCACACCACTCATCTCTAGTGTATTAGTCAGTTTAACTAAATACAACTAGTTCAACTAAGTTAAACCGAACACAACTCCATCAACTGTCTCATCAACTCCACCAAACTTTGCCACATGAGTTCTAACTGAAGTCAAACATGCAATAGCTCAACTAACCCATAGGAAATTCGAATTTCCTTCTGCCAGCTGCATGTGCCACATCTGTAGCTCGAACTGAAGTGCTCCAAGAGGATAAGATAAAGTTTATAGTCCAAATATTATTAAGGGCTAATAATATTTGATTGTTCTATTTTTAGACAGGCAGTCTAAAAATAGACTTCGACCTGTATGTCTAAAAATAGATGTCCATATATTTTTACCAACTTGACCAATCATCCAAGAATAGCATCCCGCAACTCCTAGACCATGCTCCATATGTCTAAAAATAGACTTTTCGACAAAAATCACATGTGTGGTCCCCACCTAGTTTAAGTGATCACTTTCCAACTAGGATCAGGAAAGATGTTTCAGGAGGCCTCCTTCACTATTTCTTGTTGCCATTTTCAACACTCCCTCTCAACAAGAAAGGACTGTCTTTGCATGCGACATGCAACTCCATGCATTCGCCCTGCAACCTTCATAAGCGCCATGCAACTCCATGCATGCGACATGCAACTCCATGCATTCGCCATGCACCCTTTGCATGCGCCATGCAAACTCATGCATGCACCATGCAACTCCATGCATGCGCCATGCACCCTTTGCATGAAACATCTCCGAAACTGAATAGGCTCCAAACAACTCAATCAGTCTGATGCATCTATCATCAAAGTCTTCGACTTCTGCTGGTACCAACTGCACATGTCATCAAGAACCACTGCGCTGTTGAACTCTTGCACCCATGCACTCTGCACTTGCTGTCAACTCTGATCCGCGCTCCAGTATCCGACACTGTCACTTTGATCTGCCTGCATCAATCCAACTGATCATGCTACTGCTGCACTGTGGGCACCTCGTAGCCAAGTTCAATTCATGAGATCCACACCATCTCATGAATCCTGCCCAGAAATATCCTCTTGGGATTAATCATGCATGTCGCCCCACCTCTCACCTGGTGGTATAGCTACATGCACTCCCTCTGCCCATCTGGCACAAAATTTCTCTGCATGAGTGGTTTCTTCCACTCCATGATCCTCATCTTGTGGCTGCTCCACATCCCGAGGTTCACTATTACCTGCATGCAAAACTTGCTCCCTCTCAAGCATCAATTGCATGTCTTTCTTGCACTTCCCAACAGTAGGAAGCTCCGTAGACATCCCATCTACTTCAAGTTTGTAGAGATTCTTTGCTCGAATCCCAACCTTCTTGACTTGTCCTGTTGCCTTGTGTCGAAGGAAAACTTTTCGTTCACTGAAGACAACTTCATACCCTTTATCCTCTAACATTGCGACTGAGATCAAATTCTTCTTTAAACCTGGAACATGCACTACATCTTGTAAAAGAATGAGTTTACCTGACTCCCTCTGAAAGGTTATGGTACCAATGCCGGTTGCATTGTATCATCCATTGTCGCCCAACTCAACATGCAACTGGAGATCTTTCTCCACCAAGTCACTGAAAATATTCACATCTCCCGTCATGTGAAAGGAAGCGCCACTATCAAAATACCACCCCGATCCCAATGCACTAAACACCATGCATGCGATCAATGAGAAGTCCAGCTCAAATTGCGAGGCAAGAGCCTCACCAGCTGCAGCTCCAGCAGCCTGCTTGTTCTTCTTCTTTTGTGGACAATTCGTGGCGTAATGTCCATGATCGTGACAGTGAAAACACTTCACTTTGGACATGTCACACTTTTTACCATCCACACCGGATTGAGAAGCCTTCTCCTTGCCCTTCCCCTTCCTTGCTTTGGCAGCCAAAGCGCAGTCTTCTTTATCAGATATCTTTGATGAAGATCCATCTCTGGTACTCCGCCGGATCTCCTCTTGCACAAGATCAGACCACAGTCTTTCCCATCCTGGAAAATTTTCCCGACCATTGACAATAACAATGCATGCCTTATAGTTGGAAGTTTAGGTCTATATATTTATCTAATAAAACAATTTAATTAAAAAGAAGTATGAGTATTTAGATATTCACATTCACACTAGAATATTATGTTGTTAATCTTTTTATTTTTAAATACTATATATAATGCATGAAGATTATGTGATATCATCAAGATAGATTAAAAGTTAAAAGAAAAGAATTAAAATTAAAATTGAAGAAAAGAAAAAAAAGTGTTTAATGTATATTTAAAACTCTCTAGGATTTGAGGCTGGTTGTTTACTGATTTCTTTGACAATTACTTTGTTCCCAGGTTTGTTTGTTGTTTCTTTTGTAAGGATGCACTCCATGAAGTTCACTCATCATTTCTCTAACTTCTTTCGGCTTTGTCAGGTACCCCTTTGTTGTGAACCACTTTGTCCTAAAAAATTTGGGCTTGCAGAGGGTTTATGAATCGCTATAGAGTTTTTTTTAAATCTGTTATCAAAAATGTTAACTCTTTATTTAAGGCCAATACCCTATATGGGCATGCCAGGTAGTTTTATGTAACAATTATTCTTTTAAATTTTTCTTATTCAGACTCAAATATATATATATATATATATATATATATATATATATATATATATATATATATATATGTATAATTTACTTCTTCCGGAATATAAGCTTTGGATTTTTATTGAATGTTTTAGAGTTTGTGGTCTTCTTGTGAATCTTTTCTTATATTTTTCTTATAGGTAGTGTAAGCATGCCCTCCCGATTCTTAATTTTTTTTTCTTTTCTTTCATGTGTATACTTAGATTCCCTTTGGTATTTACAGGTTAGTTGAATACTAAGTTCGTAAGTTGTTATTTTCTTGTCCACTATTACCTTAAGAATTCCCTTAAGAAGGTTCACATTAAACCTATGTTTATAAACTTTTAAACCTCCTCTTATAAAGCGTTGTACATTCATCTCTCTTTTTTTTCACATAGGGTATTTATATATCACATATATATATAACACCCATACCTATCAAATCCATATATATATATATATGTCAATTGATAAAGTTAATTTAAAAGTTGCATACGCCCATATATATTTAAAACCTATATATATATATAAATATATATATAACCCATATGTATATCATTATACCACTTGATATAATTATGGAAGGGCGCACCCATAACAACACGGCATGTAATATATATTTATATACATGTATCGATGCCTCTCAACGGCAAGCGATCGCTGCCTTCCCAATCAAATTTTAACCTAAGGTAGTTTAAAGGTGCGTCTATAGTGAATCTTTGATTGAGCCTATCATACATTTGATCCAGGTCATACATGGGCAGAGTGATATCTCCGTGCTGATGGACTGTCAACAACATTTCGGCGTTTGAATGATTGAATTTGTGAAACGTGTCGAACCCTTATTCGTAACCTGTTAGGACTTCTATTGCGTATATTCTTGCAGGATTTGTCTCGGCATGGCACCTCCTTTCCAGCTAATGCTGTACGCCTGTCACCCCAGAACCTAAGGCCGACTGTCTGCGCGTTGCGTAAAACTTGTGAACCCCAGTGTTAGCTCGACGGTTTAGTCGTGGTTTTTTCGAATTGAAACCTGCACCTACGCGCGTCTTGTCTTCGTCCACAGATTTCTCAATACTAGTACTGCGTAGGAGCTGTATGGGCCGCCTAGCTTAGGGTTCAGTACAGCCAGGTTTGACGGTTGCGTGTTTTATAATATTTTACTGGTTCTTTTTGCAGGTGCAACGTATCATCCGTGGAAGGAAAGTGCGGCGTACCGCGGCCATGGTCCAGCGATAAATCGACGGTTGGCAATTCAGATGGGGTTTCCCAACCAACATCGGGATTCTATGAGGATTTGGGACAGTGAAATTAGGGTTCGAGTATTCTTTTAATTGGAGACCCTTCAGTCGATCTCATTGCCAGACCCTCCCTACGTTTTTTTTTTCTGTTTTCCTTTCCAGTGGCAAATCCTCTATTGCATGTATTGCACAGTGTGAGCCCAGCCCATTCCAATCACTCGGAACAGAGGGCTAACCAGGCTTTGGAGCGTTTAAATCCTCGTTAAATTCTCCGCTCGATCAGAGTCCCTAGTTATTTATTCGCGAGAGTTCCGGTTCCAACTGGCTATTTCCTCGCTCAATATCTATTGTATGTGTCGAATTTTTTTTTTTGCAGGTATTCAAATGAGTATACACCAGGAATTGTTTGAAGCAAATTTTCTGGTTCATACGTCTGAGCGCGGGGTCTGAGGTGGCTCTACACCCAGATTTTAATTTGTTGCCACAGAACCGGCATGCAACTTCCCTCGCACCGCGTAGAGTATTCTCTTTTTTCAGTGCTTATCACCAGCACGACGCAAGGGGGTAACCCCTCCCTACTGGTAAACCCTAAATTCATTTTTTCGATTATAATGAGTTGTGCTTGAGTTTCTTTGCGACGTATTTATCTCATTCTGCTATCGATCGAACTCTCCAAAGTTTGACCCAATTTATTGTAGGTTTACGATTATACATTTATGTTTGAACTGTTTCGGTTGTCGGAACTCAAAGGCGATTAGGATTCGTCAGTTTCTAATTACGCCGATCGTTCTATCTTGATTTACTGGCGATTTTAAAAATGGTTCATACGAGGAAAGGGTACCGATTTACTGTGTCGGTCGTCCACCTCCCTGAACGAAAGCTCAACGCCATTATTTCTATCGTTTTTGTAATGATAATCTACCTCCCGAACACAAGTGCTGTCACGCAGCTTGTGAGATTTAACCTAATGCTTCTGACATATAGAAATCATTTCAATAGGTTGCAGGAACTTACCCACAGCAAGAAATCATGTCGTTGTCCCTTACTTTGGGTGCGTCACTTCATATTTTGGTTTAGTTTCCTCTAATGACTCAAAATGCCATGACCTCGTTTGTTTTGGCGTGACAGAGAGTTACATTTGTTTGACCGACTGTGTATATTTCCATAATAGCTTTAGTGTGATCGTAACTTATTGGAATCCCATGAGATTTGTTTAATAGTCTTTTCATTCAACCCTTTCTTAAAATCACTGAGCTACTGAGTTATTATCATGGCGCCCGGTGAGTATATTGTTCCCTATTGTATTTCTCACATATTTATATGCATGTATGTCAAACATTATTAAAACGAACTGTGATTTTTCTCTCGGCAGTTACGTCGCAACTGTAAGCATTGTATTAGCGTTTGCTCTATTACCTATTGATAGTTTTGTCTAACGTTAACAACAAAAAAATCTTCAGAGTGCCGTAGCTTACCACAGTCGGCACGACCCGAGAGTTTCGTTTGACATCTGACACAGGCAGACTAATTTAATTTACCGCCACGCAGTTATATAATTTGCCTATACACTTATTAAATTAACTATAGGGATCATATGTTATATATTCCGTTTTAACATAAGTGATTCGTTTCGGCAATTCTTTGTTTCACATGGTTAGTTCATATATATGATCCATTTTAGCGTTTTATATTGGCAATTCCTTTTTGCACTTATAAAGTTCATATCTACGATTCATGTTTAGACTTCCTTTTGACTTATATGAGTCCATATCTATTATACATGTTTGTATTCCCCTTTTTTTCGACATATAGGGTTCATATATATAGGTATAGCTCAGATATAATCTATGTGAAAAGGATATAATGGTATTTTTTATTGATACTTATTAATATATATATATAATTTGTTAAATGCTCACACATGAAATCAATAGTTCCTTGGAAGGTGTTCGTAATGCATGGCTTTAATTTATAGCCATATTACTTATTTCAAGGGTTTGGTGTAAATACACCTTGAAATTGCTATGATCGTTATCTCAATGGTTAAAAGTAGAATTAAAAATAATATGTGCCTACAGAATGTGATAAGAGTTATTACTCCCTGATATATTTTTTTTCTCATATATAGATAGGCGATAGTGCTTGAATGGAGATTCTTAACTATAAATTAAATCTTTGGCTATGATACATGATTCAAGGACTAAAGGTAGATTTAGAAGTGGAATCTATGCACTTATAGCCATTATAAAAATCTTAGAAGTAGAGTTACTCTTTCTCTAGCACAATTTCAAATGTCATATTCCAATGTTCCTATTTTCTCCTTTTAAAGTGGTACTATGTAACTTTAGTTCTGCTATAAGGTTTCTCTAGTATACACATAAACATATAATATCACTTTTGGGTCTACAGGAAACAAAACAATAATTAATCATCTGTAGAGACTAAGTAACTTCAGATTTAAACCGACATTGGTTTAGAGCTTCTGGAGTTTCTACTCTACGGATTTCTGGTCTACAACTAAACAGAACCTGGAAGGTGACTGCCTTAAGAGGGATTCTGTTAAATGTAGTACTAACATCAAGCACACCATTTAGTTTATTTTTATATATGTAGCCAATTCATACCATCAGAAAGTAGAATAACAAAATTTTCAGAACATACCAAAATCTGCAATTGACCAACCTCCCAACCTTAGAGTCCTCTTTATCACCCAGGACTCACCCCCAAGCAGAGATCACCTCCTAGACAGATCAACCCCTGATCTGCCTAGGAGCAGCTTATTTAAGCTCATATTTCCCCAAAGCATGTTTCTAATTCTGCGTCCAGAATAGCAGGATGCTTTCTTTCCCGTTTAGCCTAGGCTTCCCATTTTGGGATTCTTTAAAGCTGCTTTAAGCTTTTCCTCAGCTTTTCCAGCTTTTTCTCACCTCTTCCCAACTACTCCTCTTCATTGGGGAAATTTAGATTCCTCCTCAAATCTAAATAAATTTCTTTCAAGGATTCTTGAAAGATTTTTGGGGATTTGTTGCCTTATCCATCCTCATGGATTTGGCAAGTGATCTCTAATTCTCATCTTGGTCAAATTGCACAATCATTTTATTTATTTCCTCAAATAAAATATGCAACTACATTCACACCATACTTATCCCTTGGGGTCCACCCCCTTTAGGATTAAAGTTCAATGTCTAACTTTAAAAATTCAACACACAAATTGGGGGTGTTACATATTCCCCCTCTGAAAATAAACACCGTCCTCGGTGTTGTTATTCAACTACTATAGTTCATTTAAACAAAAATGGATATTTCTCCATCATTTCAGCTTCCCTTTCCCAGGTGGCTTCTTCAGCAGTAAAGTGCTTCCACTGCACTTTTACTCTGGCCACTGTTCTGTTTCTCAATTCAATTTCTTCCCGCTCCAATATTTGAAGCAGTTCTGGCAGAAATTCCCCTTCTGGTTCCACCTGTACAATATTCCAATCAACTATGTGAGAAGCATCATGCACATATCTTTTTAGTAATGAAACATGAAACACATTATGCACTCTAACATGGGGTGGTAAGGCCAGCTTGTAAGCCACTGGTCCCACCCTTTCTAAAACTTCAAAAGGCCCACAATATCTAGGAGCCAGTTTTGCACAACTTCCTGCATAAAGTGTGCTCTTTTTGGGTTTGATGCGTAAATACACATGATCCCCTTCTTTAAATTCTCGGTTCACTCTTTTCTTATCAGCATAGCTTTTCTGGCGATCCTGTGCTGTCTTGATATTTCTCTGTATTTGTTTAACAATTCTTTCCATCTCTTGTAGTGCATCTGGTCCCAACACCAGTTTATCCTCTGGTTGACTCCAGCTCAAAGGAGTACGACACTTTCTCCCATAAAGTGCCTCAAACGGACTCATCTTAATAGAGGATTGGTAGCTATTATTATAGGAAAACTCAGCTAAATGCAGATACTCTTCCCATTTTGATGGCCTATCCATCACGTACATTCTCAACATATCCTCTAAAATTTGATTTGTCCTTTCTGTTTGCCCATCAGTTTGAGGGTGATAGGCAGTACTAAAATTCAGCTTAGTACCCATTCCTGCAAACAATCCCTTCCAAAATGCTGTTGTAAACTTAGCATCTCGATCTGATACAATCACCTTGGGAACTCCATGAAGCCTTACTATCTCCTTTAGGAAAACATTTGCTACTTGAGTTGTTCCAAAGGTAGACTTGACTGGTATAAAGTGAGCAGCTTTTGTGAGAGTGTCTACTACTACCATTACAGAATCATGTTGATATTTAGTCTTGGGTAATCCTGTTATAAAATCTAGGGAAACTGTGTCCCATTTCCATTCCGCAATTGGCAAAGGGTTTAAAAGCCCTGCTGGGTGTTGATGCTCAACTTTGACTAACTGACATTCCATACATCTACTTAAATACTCTGCCACATCTCTTTTCATTCCTGGCCAGAACAACTTCTTCTTCAAGGCTGTTAACATCTTTTGGTATCCTGGATGTCCTGCATAGGGCTGTTTGTGATATTCATCTAGAATTTTTCTTTTCAATGACTCTATATTGGGAATATACAACCTGTTTTTGTAATAGAGCAGCCCTTTTTGGTTTTTAGTGAAATCAGTTTTATCCCTTGTCTGTAGTTTCACCAATAGTGCTTCATAGTTGGTATCTTAAATTGCTTCTTTTCCCACCAATTCTTCTACCTCCATATGGGCACTACTCCCCATGCTGTTTAAATTTTGACAAGCATTTCGACTTAATGCATCATCAACTTTATTCTCCTTCCCCTTGATATGCTTTATATCCATATCAAATTCACTTAGAAAAGACAGCCATCTGGCTTGTCTTGCATTCAGGTCAGTTTGGGAGAAAAAATATTTGAGGCTAATATGATCAGTCATCAAAGTGAACTTCTTCCCCAGCAGATAGTGCCTCCACATTTTTAAAGCATGAATAACAACTGCAAATTCCAAATCATATGCACTATAATTCTGTTCATGAGTTTTTAATTTCCTAGACTCATAGGCAATAACTGATTTTTCTTGCAATAAGACTCCTCCTAGCCCCTCTTTGCAAGAATCTGTACATACCACAAACTCTTTATCAGGATCAGCAATTTTTAATATAGGAGCTGAAATAAGTTTCTGTTTCAATTGTTCGAAACTGTTTTGACATTTCTCAGTCCACACGAACTTAACACCCTTCCTTTGTAATGAGGTTATGGGATTTACTATAGCAGAAAATCTCTCCACAAATCTGCGATAATAGCCTGCAATTCCCATAAATGATCTTACTGCTGAGACATCAGTGGGAACTAGCCATTCTTTAATGGCTTTTATCTTTTCAGGGTCAACTGCCAACCCTTTTTCAGAAATTATATGACCCAGATATTGAATTTTATCTCTATAAAATTCACATTTGCTGAACTTGGCATATAGCTGGTTTTCTTTTAAAGTCTGCAACACTATTCTCAAATGTTCCTTATGTTCATCTTCATTTTTAGAATAGACTAAGATATCATCTATGAACACAAGAACAAATTTGTCCAAATACTTATTCAACACACTGTTCATCAAACACATAAAGGTGGCAGGGGTATTCGTCAAACCAAAAGGTAGGACTACAAATTCGTAATGCCCATACCTGGTTCTAAATGCTGTTTTGCTGATGTCTCCTTCTGTTATTCTGAGCCGGTGATACCCAGTTCTGAGGTCTATTTTAGAGAAGACTGAAGCTCCTCTCACTTGATCAAAAAGATCATCAATTCTAGGAAGTGGATACCTATTCTTAATGGCCAGTTTATTCAGTTGTCGATAGTCAATAGACATCCTAAAAGTTCCATCCTTCTTTTTCACAAATAACACTGGGGCTCCCCAAGGAGACACACTTGGTCTTATATACCCTTTATCTAACAATTCCTGTAATTGCATTTTCAGTTCCATTAGTTCAGGAGGGCTCATTCGATAAGGTGCTCGGGAAACAGGTGTTGCTCCTGGTACCAGATCGATTGAAAAATCAATCTCTCTTTTGGGGGGAAGATGAGGAATTTCTTTGGGAAAGACTTCCTTAAATTCTCTGATGACTGGTACAGCATCCAGTAACTCTTCCTCAGTTTGCTGTTCTATTTCTTCTACATGCACTGCATAGACTTGGTATCCTTTTCTAGCTGTTCTTTTTAATTGTAAGGCTGATATTTGTCTTATTGAAATGGATTTTGGTTTCCCCTTTAGTGTAAAAGGTTTTCCTTCCTCATCCACACAATGCAGGGTTTTATCCCAGCAGTTCATCAGAGCTTTCTTCTTTTCCAGCCAATCCATTCCTATCAGCAGATCATAGGATCCTAATGGAAATATATTCAAATTTACTT
Source organism: Pinus albicaulis (assembly GCA_034641835.2). Taxonomy (NCBI): domain Eukaryota; kingdom Viridiplantae; phylum Streptophyta; class Pinopsida; order Pinales; family Pinaceae; genus Pinus; species Pinus albicaulis. The sequence goes on from JAXQQM020085355.1 coordinate 198,861, forward strand.
CTGTTGGGAACCCATTTAATTGTATTGCTGTTTTGGGCAACTTATGTGTGACTTTTCTCTTAGTTCCAGTGGCCAGCTGTACCAACCATGACTGCTGAAAATTTTCAGGTTTAATTTTACATTTTTCTACAATTCCAGGACTAATGTAACTCAAAGAAGCACCTGGATCAATCAAAATAGTAACAGGTAGGTCATAAATCTTACCCTCCATTTCCACCATGGTGGCTTGATGTTCTGCTTGCCGATTTTCCAATGCTGCACTGATAGTTGGTATATTTCTGGCTATGTCATTTACTGTTGTTGCCTCTCGCTCTCTGCTGATGAAGTGAATATTTCGATGGGGGCAGTCCCTCATCATATGGGGTTCTCCACAGCCCCAACATTTCAAAGGTTCCTTCATTCTGACTGTCCCTTCCTTTTTATTCCCTTCTACTGGTTTTGAAGCCACTTGGGACTGAGCAGTTTGACTTTCTTTTGGTTTATTGAATTTTTTCCGCTGATGATCTCTACCAAAATTTCTTAAATATGTTGGTTTTGGTCTTTTACCTTTGAACTCACCCTTGTTCAGCCAGCTCTTCCCTTGTTCAGCTTTACCTTTAAACTGCTGATAGCATAATCTTGCTTTTCTAACAACTTCATCCATTGTCTTTGGGTTGTCAAACTCAATTTTCTCTTTGTACACAGTAGGTAAGCAATTCAAAAACCTTTGAACCTTTGCTTTTTCTTCCCTAATGTAAGGAACATATCTCAGTAAATTGGTAAACTTAGTGACAAACTCATCAATAGTGAGCTGTCCTAGTCTAAGTTCATGGAATTCTTTTGCTTTATCATCATAATAACGTTCATTTAAATAACGACTTTTGAACTTAGTCTGAAAATCTTCCCAAGTAACTGTCTTTTCATCAATGGCATGCACCATTTTTGTCTCTTCCCACCAGAGTGTAGCTTTTCCTTGTAGCTGGTACACAGCTAATCTAGCCTTCAGATTGCTCTCATACTCATAAACTTGGAAATACTTGATCATGTTCAGCAACCAAGCTTCAGCATCCTCCTCCTTCTCCCCATCATAGGAGGGAGGTTTGATTTTTCTAAATTCTCCCTGCAATTCTCTTTTCTGTTTATGTTGTTGTCTAGCAGCATCATCATCATCAGACTCATCCATCTTTCTCTTTCCGGAACCTTCGCCTTCCTGGCTGTTCCGGGAAGTTAGTTCTCTGATGAGCTTTTCCTGCTCTTTACTGGCTGATGACAACATGTCATTCTGGCTTCTCAGTTCAGCCAATTCTCGTTGCAGCCTGTGCAACATAGCCATTACCGGGGCATTGGGATCTGGAGTAGCAAACTCATCCCGCAGATCCACATAAATCCCTTCACCTTCAGCCATTTCAACTGTACACACTTACAACACAGATTAGTAAAAGTTTATAAACTTCAACAAAAAACAAAATATGTAATAAGTAGTGAGCACAAAACTGACAGCCCAATTTTTGTAACCGGTGCTCTGATACCATTTGTAACACCTCCAGTTTACGAATTTTTTTTTTTTTTTTCCATGTACACTTGGATTCCCTTGCTATTTACAGGGTTATTTGAATACTAAGTTCAAAAGTTTTTTTTCCACTATTCCCTTAAGAAGGTTCACATTAAACCCATGTTTATAAACTTTTAAGCCTCCTCTTATAAAGCGTTGTACATTCATCTCTTTTTTTTTCACATAGGGTATTTATATATCACATATATATATAACACCCATACCTATCAAATCCATATATATATATATATGTCAATTGATAAAGTTAATTTAAAAGTTGCATACGCCCATATATATTTAAAACCTATATATATATAAATATATATATAACCCATATGTATATAATTATACCACTTGATATAATTATGGAAGGGCGCACCCATAACAACACGGCATGTAATATATATTTATATACATGTATCGATGCCTCTCAACGGCAAGCGATCGCTGCCTTCCCAATCAAATTTTAACCTAAGGTAGTTTAAAGGTGCGTCTATAGTGAATCTTTGATTGAGCCTATCATACATTTGATCCAGGTCATACATGGGCAGAGTGATATCTCCGTGCTGATGGACTGTCAACAACATTTCGGCGTTTGAATGATTGAATTTGTGAAACGTGTCGAACCCTTATTCGTAACCTGTTAGGACTTCTATTGCGTATATTCTTGCAGGATTTGTCTCGGCATGGCACCTCCTTTCCAGCTAATGCTGTACGCCTGTCACCCCAGAACCTAAGGCCGACTGTCTGCGCGTTGCGTAAAACTTGTGAACCCCAGTGTTAGCTCGACGGTTTAGTCGTGGTTTTTTCGAATTGAAACCTGCACCTACGCGCGTCTTGTCTTCGTCCACAGATTTCTCAATACTAGTACTGCGTAGGAGCTGTATGGGCCGCCTAGCTCAGGGTTCAGTACAGCCAGGTTTGACGGTTGCGTGTTTTATAATATTTTACTGGTCCTTTTTGCAGGTGCAACGTATCATCCGTGGAAGGAAAGTGCGGCGTACCGTGGCCATGGTCCAGCGATAAATCGACGGTTGGCAATTCAGATGGGGTTTCCCAACCAACATCGGGATTCTCTAAGGATTTGGGAAAGTGAAATTAGGGTTCGAGTATTCTTTTAATTGGAGACTCTTCAGTCGATCTCATTGTCAGACCCTCCCTACGTTTTTTTTTTCTGTTTTCCTTTCCAGTGGCAAATCCTCTATTGCATGTATTGCACAGACAGGGAGTCTGCCTTTCATTCGGATCACTGGGACAGAGACAACCGAACCTTTGGAGCGTTTAAATCCTTGGTTAAATTCTCCGCTCGATTGTAACCCTAGTCATTTATTCTGCGAGAGTTCTGGTTTATAATATGTCGTTTCTGCCGTCAATATCTATTGTATGTGTTGGAATCTTTGCAGGTATTCAAATGGTTATACACCGGGAATTGTCTGAAGCTATTTTTTTTTTGTGCATACGTCTGAGCGCGGGGTCTGAGGTGTCTCTACACCCAGATTTAATTGTTGCCACAGAATCGGCATGCAACTTCCCTCGCACCGCGTAGAGTATTCTCATTTTCCAGTGCTTATCATCAGCACGACGCAAGGGGGTAACCCCTCCCTACTGGTAAACCCTAAATTCATTCTGTCGATTATAACGAGTTGTGCTTGAGTTTCTTTGTGACGTATTTATCTCGTTCTGCTATCGATCGAACTCTCCAAAGTTCGATCAAATTTATTGTAGGTTTATGATTATATGTTTATGTTTGAACTGTTTCGGTTGTCGAAAATCAAAGGCGATTAGGATTCGTCAGTTCCTAATTACGCCGATAGTTTCTATCTTGATTTACTGGCGATTTTAAAAATTGTTCATACGAGGAAAGGGTACCGATTTACTGTGTCGGTCGTCCACCTCCCTAAACGAAAGCTCAACGCCGTTATTTCTATCGTTTTTGTAATGATAATCTACCTCCTGAGCACAAGTTCTGTCACGCAGCTTGTGAGATTTAACCTAATGCTTCTGACATATAAAAATCATTTCAATAGGTTGCAGGAACTTACCCACAGCAAGAAATCATGTCGCTGTACTTTACTTTGGGTGCGTCACTTCATATTTTGGTTTAGTTTCCTCTACTGACTCAAAATGCCGTGACCTCGTTTGTTTTGGCGTGACAGAGAGTTACGTTTGTTTGACCGACTGTGTATATCTCCATAATAGCTATAGTGTGATCGTAACTTATTGGAATCCGATGAGATTTGTTTAATAGTCTTTTCATTCAACCCTTTTTTTAAAATCACTGAGCTACTGAGTTATTATCGTGGCGCCCGGTGCGTATATTGTTCCCTATTGTTTTTCTCACATATATATATGCATGTATGTCAAACATTATTAAAACGAACTGTGATTTTTCCCTCGGCAGTTACGTCGCAACTGTAAGCATCGTATTAGCGTTTGCTCTGTTACCTCTTGATAGTTTTGTTTAACGTTAACAACAAAAAAAAATCTTCAGAGTGCCGTAGCTTACAACAGTCGGCACGACCCGAGAGTTTCGTTTGACATCTGACACAGGCAGAATAATTTAATTTACCGCCACGCAGTTATATAGTTTGCCTATACACTTATTAAGTTAACTATAGGGATCATATATTATATATTCCGTTTTAACATAAGTGATTCGTTTCGGCAATTCTTTGTTTCACATGTTTAGTTCATATATATGATCCATTTTAACGTTTTATATTGGCAATTCCTTTTTTCACTTATAAAGTTCATATCTACGATTCATGTTTAGACTTCCTTTTGACTTATATGAGTCCATATCTATTATACATGTTTGTATTCCCCCTTTTTTGACATATAAGGTTCATATATATATATAGTTATAGCTCATATATAATCTATGTGAAAAGGATATATTGGTATTTGTTATTGATACTTATTAATATATATATAATTTTGTTAAATGCTCGCACATGAAATCAATAGTTCCTTTGAAGGTGTTCGTAATGCATGGCTTTAATTTATAGCCATATTACTTATTTCAAGGGTTTGGGGTAAATACACCTTGAAATTGCTATGATCATTATCTCAATGGTTAAAAGTAGCATAAAAAATAATATGTGCATACAGGATGTGATAAGAGTTATTACTCCCTGATATATTTTTTTTTCTCATATATAGATAGGCGATAGTGCTTGAATAGAGATTCTTAACTATAAATTAAATCTTTGGCTATGATACATAATTCAAGGACTAAAGGTAGATTTAGAAGTGGAATCTATTCACTTATAACCATTATAAAAATCCTAGAAGTAGAGTTACTCTTTCTCTAGTACAATTTCAAATGTCATATTCAAATGTTCCTATTTTCTTCTTTTAGAGTGGTACTAGGTAACTTTAGTTCTGCTATAAGGTTTCTCTAGCATACACATACACATATAATATCACTTTTGGGTCTACAGGAAACAAAACAATAATTAATCATCTGTAGAGACTAAGTAACTTCAGATTTAAACCGACATTGGTTTAGAGTTTCTGGAGTTTCTACTCTACAGATTTTTGGTCTACAACTAAACAGAATCTGGAAGGTGAATGCCTTAAGATGGATTTTGTTAAATGTAGTACTAACATCAAGCACACCATTTAATTTATTTTTATATATGTAGCCAATTCATACCATCAGAAAGTAGAATAACAAAAATTTCAGAACATACCACAATCTGCAAATGACCAACCTAACCAACCTCCCAACCCAGAGAGGCTAGGTCTCCCGTGACTCACCCCGAGCAGAGATCACCCCCAGAACGCATCAAATAACCTCTGATCCGCTTTAGGCGCCTTTATTTAAGCTCATAATTCCCCAAAGCATGTTTCTAATTCTCAGTTCTGCACAGCGTGATGCTTTCTTCCTATAGTCAGCCTTCCCATTTTCGGGGATTCTTAAAGCCGCTTTTATGCTTTTCCCCGGGCCTTTCCAGCCTTTTTCTCACCTCTTCCCAACTCATTCTCTCATTAGAAATTTAGATTCTCCTCAAATCAAACAATTTCTTCAAGGATTTTGAGATTTTGGTTTGCTGTCTTATCCATCCTCATGATTTGGCAAGTGATCTCTAATTCTCCTCTCGTCAAATTGCACAATCATTTTATTTATTTCCTCAAATAAAATATGCAAATACATTCACACCATACTTATCCCTTGGGGTCCACCCCCTTTAGGATTAAAGTTCAATGTCTAACTTTAAAAATTCAACACACAAATTGGGGGGTGTTACATATAAATTATTTACAGAGAGGTCGGTTTCACTCCCCCGTGAACTCGCCCTATTAATTCTCGCTTTCCATCAACAAAGCCACACAAATATAAAAATTTCTATATATATATATATATATATAATTTCAGATATATATATATATATATATATATATATATATATATAATTTTACACTTGGCCGAATATAAGCTGGGATTACTGGCGTTTCTTGGGAAAAGTCTTGTCAACAATCTTTCTTATATTTTTCTTATACACAGTAGAATATATTTATGATTATGATCTCTTGTTTACCCTATTTAATTCAGGATATAAATATACTTTCTTTATTGGTTTAAACCCATCTCAAGTACATTTGGTTGTTTTTGACAGTAATTACTTGTAAACCTTAAATAAGTTTTTGGGTCTATTCTTCTTTGTAACGATTTATAGTCATCATTCTTCTACAAAGGTTTTCTAAGCCTGAGTTGTTTACTGCTATAGTGATAAATTTCTTGAATATATTTATATTTGCATATACAGTGTGGCGTTTGTGGAAATTACACAGTAATGCTTATTTATGTCTAAAGAATTAAATTTTGTATCTTTCTTTTTTATCTTTGTTACATTTATCAATCTTTAAGCAAAAACCTGCTACTCAGGTATTTTGAAAGAAAAAATCTGTAGACCACTTCTTTCAATTCTAGAGTTGATAACTACAATGTTGGTTGTAATTTTCAGATAAAGCTTTGAGTATCTTTTACTTTCATTCAGACAACAAATGTAAATATTCTCGATTCTTTTTCTTTAAGCTTAAACATGAAAATGATCAGACCATTATGTTTGTGTTTAACCTCTTTGTAGGGAACGACCAACTCGGAACCTTCATCTTGAGGGTACTGAGTTAACAGTTCCCCGTCTCGCTCTGTAATGTCCCTGAATCGCTGCTTTTTAAAATAGGGCAGTTAAGAACTTTAAGGGTCAAAGTGGACTCGAAAAAAGATATTGAGGATGGATATACTTTATTAAATTAAGTTAATAAAATAAAATGGAAATTAATGTGCACTAACTAGATTTAGATTTGAGATCTAGAATCCCAATCCATGAGGATGGATAAGGTTGTAAGACTTTCCTAGACTTCCAGAAATCCTTCGAAGGAATAAAGTAAGATACTAAAATTATATTTGGAGATAAATATCCAAATACTTCAATAAAGAGGAAATTATTGGGAAGAGGTGGAATAAAACTTGAAGAAGAAAAGCTAGCTTTAAAAGTACCTTTGTGGAAGAAATAGAGGGAAAGCCTAGGAAAACAGGAATACAACATCCTAAATTAACTGGACGCAGTTAATGGAAACAAGTTGGGGAATGAATGCTTATATAAGAAGATTCCGGAGAGACAATGGTTTTTCTATAACTGGAGAAAAATATCTCTGCTCGGGGGTGAGCTATGTAGAAAGAGCTCTAAGGTTGGGAGACAACTAGTCAAACCTAAGTGGTATGAAAATTAAAATTTGAATGCTCCTCGACTTAATTTAGAACGTTGTGATGAATTACTAGAAATGATAAAGTAGCCATGTTAGTATTCAAATTCTGATTTTAACTCGATGTTCAGAGAATTGAAAAAATTATCAGTATAGTTATCTTTTGTTTGTGTGTACATTTAACAAAAATCACTATAGAGGAAATAGTAACATCTGTATAGTTGCACAGACATACTCTGTAGAGGACCAACTCTCAGAGTGTCTAAAACCCAGTGATTGGTCAAGATCTGAGGTTAGGTACCTCACAGAAAAGTGATATTCCTATAATTTAGTGTTTTATTATTTTGTTAGTAAATTTTACAGGTTATTTAGGAATGAAAGCTAAATAGAAAGTGGCATACAGAAACGTAACATATAGATACTTATATCTAAAGACATGCAGTATTGTATAATTAGATATTTCTTTACCAGCTAAAGAAAAACAAACCACAATTGAAATTAGTAAGGAAATGCATATATCGGAACTGGGTTTTTATGTTGAAAGCAGAAAATGAAATTAACTGAGAAGGGAACACAGTCTAATATTTTAGTTAACTAGAAGAATATAACTGGAAGGAGTTATATTTTATTCTAGAAGCATTTTATTTCTAGCATTTTAAAAAGGCTATGAGATGTGATTTTCCTGTTCTATACTGAAGGACAAAGAAACTATTGTTTACTAATTATACTAGGAAATTATCATTTAAAGTTAAAATTTGGAATTTAGATGATTCAATATTCACTTACTAGAAAATCCTGGCAGAACTATAGAACTGAAATACTAAACAACATTAGCTAACAATATAGTACAGTATACATAAATATAAATATAGAATACATACATTGGGATTATTTATTTGAAGAGCATACAGATATACATGTGTATGGAATGAATTCTTCACATGAACCAAATAGAAAAACTATTGCTAACAATAAAGGAAAATTATATTAATACAATATTAAAGTATAAGTGTAAATTTCTAGCTCACTGAAGGATAAAACCAGAGTCCAATTTTCTGACAGCAAAAATCCTAACTAAACAATTTCAGATAGTACTATATTATACATATAGATCTGCAGATAGTTACATTGCAGAGTTCTAGGGACTAAGTCCCATAAGAGAATAAAATGGGAAATATCCGTAAGGAGTGATAAATGAACTCCTATTCTTCAACAGAACGTGAATACCAATCTGAATAAGAAAAGGGTGTCAAATTAATGTTGGAGAAATTGAAGGACAAAAACATTCCATTAAGAACACCAAGTTACGCAATTACCCGAAAACAAGAAATCCAATGGAAGTTAATACTAGTGGAAATTTTAAATAGAAATTTATTACCAAATAAAAGTACAAAGAAAGAAATAAACATATTGCCTTATGAACTATGTAAATTGGAGAAAGTTCTGCCTCAGTGAAAGACAAAGTTCAATACCAAAACGTGGAATAAGGTAATTGTGAAATGAAATAAGGAAGCAGTAGAAAATTTAGTCAAAGACATCAAATGAAATGTTAATATAAACACACTAGCAAGAGTAAACAATTATCTATACATTGAGGGAATTAAATCATTTAGACGCGGACCTTTAGATATATTTGTTGGAAGACAGAGATATTTATCGTCAGATGATAAGAAGTAGCAATGGAAGTATGATAATGATAACCAGTTGGGTTAAGTCAGGACAATCTATGAACTTAATTAAAACCCCCTTAAATCAAAACGTAGAATATAGGGACAAATTCCATAATAACAATTAATGATTATTAAAGTTCATAACATACCTTTTTTCTAGTCCTCGGCTATTGGTTCGGTTGGAGAACGATAGTGGAGTGAATATTATGGAACTCAGCATCTACGGGGTAAACCCAACACAGTTAAAAGCTGATCTATGATACGAAAATTTAAAAACACTGAGTCAGTATAATAGCTATGAACGAAATGTAAAGACAAACATATAATTAATTAAGACAATATTGGAAACCTACTGTTGGGCCACTAATTTGTGTTATTATTATCACTTCTTAACATCAATTTCATCCATTTATAATATTATTTTATCACATTATTTATCATAATTTATTATATAATTCCATTTCATAATTATTTATTCTCTTTTGGATAAACAATACTTGTTCTCCTTTATTTTAATAAATTAATGATTATTATGCATGACTTTGTCAATTAAGGTTTATTAATGAATTCGTTATAACATAACTCACTATTTTAGCCTCCAAGATCTCTTCCAGATTGCAGATTTGACCTTCAGATGTTAATTAAATATTCCAACTCAGACGTTCGTTGGAATTACAAGAGACAATTTTTCCTTGAAAATGTTGGGCAAACGAAGAAGAATTTTGAAAATCCGAAACATGGGTTTTGTGAAGAACGAACCAAGTTAGTTTTTCCATGAGAAGTTTTTCAAAATTCAGTCTTGATTGAGAGAAATACAAGGTTCTTCAAAGGAAAAATTTGCATATTTTTTGTTGTGGGCATTTCCCAAAATTTCCCTAATTGTAATTGCCAAATTTGACTTGTGCTAGCTAAATGATGATGGAAAGATCTTTCAAATCTCATCTTGCTTATTGAGATTATGTAATAATTTTATTTTCCCTTTGTTTATATATTTAAAAGGGCACAAATCAGAGAGAAGGGAAAGATAGAACGCATATGATAAGGCATAGAGGGTTAAGCAAGAAGAGACAGATTTGTAATGACAAGATGTTCAATTAATTGAATGCACAAGGTTTCTTTGTTCCATTTGTAAGCTATGAGTTTTCCTCAGCCCTAATTAGAGAGTTGGGATCACTCTCCGATAAGGTGCTATGTATTTCCTATGTGTTGTTATTTCTATTTCATGTTTTGTATAATTTGCAATTGTTGTGATAGTAGATGTATTTGTTGATACTCTTATTGCTATGAATGCATTATAAGCTTTACAATTTATTTCTTCCATTTCTTTATTGTTGTTACAATGATTGTTTCTTTGTTTAAATTATCGAAACCTCGATTAATATATAATTATGCTATTGTCATCTGCACATAATGTGCACGTTAGCCTTGCAATAACCAAACACACCTGGATTGATAATTGATGTGGGAAAGGGTTTGAATATTCATTCACACTCGGACACCAACATTTTGGTGTTGTTGTCAAGGAGGCTAACAAAGCTGCAAGAACACGATTCATATTGATCTAAGGATCAATCTCTCGTCCTAAGGAGGGAAATGATACCCTGCTATAGGTCCTGAGCGTAGTTGTTCTAATTTTCTTTTTGATTGATTTATTAGGAACCAATCTCTCATCATACGGAGGGAAATGCTACCCTGCTCTAGGTCCTGAGCATAGTTGTTTTATTTTTCTCCCTTTTTATTGATTTCTTAAGAACTGATCTCTTGTCCTAGGGAGGGAAATACTACCCTACTCTAGGTCCTACGCGTTCATCATTTTCCTTCGATTTTTTTCTGCTGATTTCTTAGGGCCTAATCTCTCATCCTAGGTAGTGAAATGCTACCCTTCTCTAGGACCTGAGCTTGATTTACTTTCTTGCTTTCTTTCTTTCTATTTAAACACCCAATCTCTCATCCTGGGGAGGAAAATTTCACCCTGCTCCAAGTCTTGAGCTTTAAGAATTGTTGAATTTTTGTTCCTTCCTTCGGTTCTATGACCAGATATATAAACAAAAAGGCAGAGAAACACCCCCAAAACTCATAGGATGAGGTCAATAAAGGAAGAATCAACACAATCTGGAACCGAGTCAAGGAACTTCACATTGTGACAAATATGGGAAATCAGGACTATATTGAAGACTGGTTTCACTCTGTTGTTTGCTTGCAACATAAATTTACACTTCATCAACTCTTGGCACCATCCTTAACAGGGAAGTTGGTATCTCATACCCGTATATTTATTAACATACATTTTTGAAATACTTGTATGTGCATATTTAAGGCATTATTTCGAGAATGGCATCACCAGAACTACTCTTATATGTGATTATATTTTATTTTCCAAAGTAGAGTAGTGTAGTGTATAATATCTAATTAATAAAGGCATAAATAAATAGATTTCTTTAGATCTAAAGATAGTTAATTTTATTCAACATGCGTGAAAATTAACACCGGTGATCAACATTCAGATTTATTTATGTAGATGCATTATATTGAAAATAAATTTCCTACAAATACTCATATTCATTTTGATCACATTCTTGGAAAAATTCCTTAATTATCATATCTTATGGCTTGCGGGCTTGATGAAAATCAATGAAAACACAGTTGGGACAGTCATGTTTTGAGGGACCAAATGGGCATATTTTCAATACATGTTTCTATCCTATATATCCCTTAATGTATAATTTCTAACCCAATTTTAATCACTCGATTTGGATTTGAAACGAAAAATTTATGACCAAAACAATGATAGGATGTCTAGTAGGCAGCTAAGGAATAGAGTTTGGAAAATCCGTTTTTGGAGGCTTAAATGACTAGATTTTGGAAACATGTTTCTATGGTATATTCACCTATGAATCTAGTTTACAACACAGTTTGAATCACTTTATTTCCATATCGTATGAGGAAGTTATGACCAAAATACTGACTTCTTATCATAAATCAACACTCGTGAAACTCTGTTTTTCGGCTGTTCGCTAGCGTATTTGACCCACCAATTATTATTTCCTTCAAAAACAGTTTCTATTGGATATATATAAATGAATCCAGTTTAATCATAAATTTGAATCGGTTAAATATATCATCAAATGAAAATGGTATGCTTGAAATATCAACTGTTGGTATGTGCAAGAAAATCGAAAATAACTCTAGTATGCAGGTTGTTCTAAGAAAATTTATCATACAATTACATGGAATTTTTTAAAAATGTTTGAATCATAGACATATCTCTGAATTAAATTTCATTTTTCTTCAGAATCACTCAAATTGGATGAAAAAACAAGAAGTTATCATTGAAACACTGCTGGTTAGTATGGTTGGCCACCACTCTCCTGCAAGTAATAAACTAATTTTACTTTGTTATTTTGTCTTTCCTATGGATTTGTTTTATTGAGTAATTACTTGTTTTTTTGCATATTTCTTGGATTAGGAGAGCCCGATCACCTCTCTTCTTCCGTCATTTCATGTTTTATTGTAGGTAGACAACCGTTCTTTGTAGGTCCGAGGAGAATAAATGAGGCTAATTTATGAACAAGTGATTCTTGAAGACAATGATAATGAAATAAAAAAATTTCAAAGACGTTTCTTAACACAGAGAAAACAAAATGAATAATTTTCATCAATTAATGGATTTATAAGATGAGAAATGGGGAATTGATTTCTATTTGAAGGTCCAAGTCCTTTCTGAAAAGAAAAACATTTTTCCACTTATTCACCATTCAAAAACAACATTACTGCAACAAAAAGCATAATCATAGTAACTTAAGTTATTTATTTGTTTTCAATAAAGAGTCGTTTATTTTCTAATTTCTCTTATGAAAAATAAAATGAGTAAGTTCTTAAGTTTCGTGATGTTGTTACTCTGGATGTTGCTACTTATGATGTTCTTTCTCCTTAGATGCCGCTACTCCGTAATGTTGTCTCCTTGGTCATTGTTACTCCGGATGCTACTACCCAGGATGTTGTTACTCCTTTGATGCTATTACTCTGCGATGATGTTACTCCGCAATGTTGTTACTCCTTGGCTACTCTTACTTCGGATGCTGCTACTCAGGATGCTGCTAGTCCTCGGATGCTACTACTCAGCGATGTTGTTACTCCTCAGATGTTGCTTCTCTGTGATGTTGCTACACTGGATGTTGTTACTTTCACTGTTGTTACTCCGGATGTTGTTACTCGTACTGTTGTTACTCGCACTACTATTACTCTGGATGTTGTTACTCACACCCTTTTACTTCAGATGTTGTTACTCACACTATTGTTACTCTGGATGCTGTTACTTGCACTAATGTTGCTCTGGATGCTGTTACTCGCATTGTTGTTACTCCGGATGCTATTACTTGCATTTTTGTTACTCCGGATGTTGTTACTCACACTGTTGTTACTCCGGACGTTGTTACTCACACTGTTGTTACTCGCACTGTTGTTACTCCGGATGTTGTTAGTCACACTGTTGTTTCTTCGGATGTTGTTACTTGCATTGATGTTACTCCGGATGTTGTTACTCGTACTACTGTTACTCGCACTGTTGTTACTTCGGATGTTGTTACTCACACTATTGTTACTCCAGATGTTGTTACTCGCACTGCTATTACTCTGGATGTTGTTACTCGCACTGTTGTTACTCCGTATGTTGTTACTCGCACTGCTGTTACTCCGAATGTTGTTATTGGCACTTTTGTTACTCCGGATGTTGTTACTTGCACTGCTGTTACTCCAGATGCTGTTACTTGAACTGCTATTACTCCAGATACTATTAATTGCACTGTTGTTATTCTAGATGTTGTTACTCCGTTGGTGATGTGAATTTGTCATTTTTGTTACTCTGGAAAATATTTCCAAGTGTTGGATGTTGTTACTCCTTCTAAAATTTTATAAGTGTCTAGCATTCTTACTCGTCTGATGTTGTTACTCCTCTGGTGATGTTACTCCATGGTGGTATTTTTCTAAGTACTTGGTGCTGTTACTCCTCTAGTGTTTTTACTCTGCCAAGATAAGTCGCTAGGTACGTCCTTGACAAACTCCATGGATTTATTTGGTATTTTACTTATAACATGATCAACTATGACTGATGGCAGACATACTTTACTTTTGGTGGGGGGGTTGGTCTTGTATTTAAAGGATGATTATTTTGGTAATTCTTGTCAAGAATGATTCACTCTTAATTCCTCATTATTTTGTAAAGTGACTAATCCTCGTTCATGTCACCTTCCTAACATCATTCTTTTTCCCCTTTCCTTGTTATTACCTAAGTCATGGTTGTTGTTAGCTCAGTCACAACTATTGTTGTTGGCCAATTTTCACATTCAATTCAACATATGTAGGTCTTTCTAATTGTTTTTTCGATTCGACGAATGGAAAATACTTTTAATGGTCTAGGCCCTCTTTGACATAATGATTGGGTAATCAATTTACCTTTGTTTATCTATGAACATAATCTTATTTTTAAGGAATAATTATGCAATGATGATTTCATCATGTCAACTTTCAACTTTCCTAATTGGTCAAGTCCTTGATCTTGTAAAATTTATGATGATGACCATGGAATTGTATTTAAATATTTCTGCCATTATCTAATGAATTGTTCCTCAACCCCAATCTCAACAATGAGAATTATATTTATCAGAAGTCATTTTAAGGTTAGTATTTTTTTAGAATAAAAACTATCAAAGTTTAAAATAGTTATTACACAACTTTTTACACCATCCCTTTTATAAAGTGACATTACCACCGTTGGTCACAAAGCCATGGTAATGGCCTTCGGTCATAAAATTGAAGGACAAGAGGTCTCATCGCGAGCCAACTTTTTCACTTTTGTTAGCTCTTATGAATGGCATTGTTATTAAATGGTTACCATGCCAGAACAATGATCTTTATTTGACATCTTAGTAAATTGAAAAGGATTTTCGCAACTATGTACTTATTTCTAATAGATGGGACAGTGGCATCTCAATGGGTTAAACAACTCTACTTCACGATGAAGAGGCATTAGCAAACCAGAATTAAATTTGATAATTAGTACCTCTTCTGGATTGGATATATGGAGTTGAATGCGCAACTTGCAGAAGACATCAATGTAGGCTTGCATTGATTGATTGGGTAGTTGTCAAAGCTGCAACCATTTGGCAAGGAGATTTTGTATATATCCTGGAGGATAGAAGCGTTCTCGTAAGGCCTCGCAAAAGAGATTCCAAGATGTGATAGGCATCGATCTGGTCTCGGCTTGTTCTCCAAGTTCCACAACCAAGGACATATTCTCAAGATGAGTATCCCACCATGTTTGTGCTAGGCCTTCCAATTGTAGACCGGCGATCTGAAGTTTCATCTCCTCTTCCATCGTTGGACAGGTTCTAAAATAGTTGGAGAGGCTGCGGATCCAAGAATCAACATTCTCACCATTCATTTTCCCTGATAATTTAAGCAGTTGAAATCGTGTATCAAGCTACATTTTCCCTGGAGGGCGTTGTTGTTGTTGAAGCGTAATTAGCTCTTGAAGAGCCCTAGCTAAATCATTCACTGGCGAGTCTACATGGGAGGGCTCTTGACGCTCTTGACGGGGCGGCATGGTTTTCATCCACTGAATGGAGTGAAATGTACGACCCTTTTAAAAAAAAAATTCTTCAAACAGGTGGATGGCTTCCATGATCTTACGCTCCGATACCAATTGATCTACTTGCAGATCTGAAAATTAATGCAGAGAATCACAGAATAGACTATAGACACAAAAACTAGAATAACACAGCTCTGGAAACAATACCACTAACTTTATTATGAAGAAGAGATGAGAATTTTATAAACAATGCCATCATTCTCTTTATTACAAAAGATAAAATCAAAATGCATAATTAGATACAGCCAATATATTTTAGATGTTTCCTTTTTCCTAGTTTTTCAGATGTTTCCCTCTTTTCTATTCTTGGATGTTTCCAATGAAAGAGTACGCTTTTTCTTGGTTG
The DNA here is from genome assembly GCA_034641835.2 of Pinus albicaulis. Lineage (NCBI taxonomy): Eukaryota > Viridiplantae > Streptophyta > Pinopsida > Pinales > Pinaceae > Pinus > Pinus albicaulis. The sequence continues at coordinate 214,766 of JAXQQM020085355.1, forward strand.
CCCAATCAGTGAGATGTTGCTGATTTTTGTGTCCTTCTTGGTTGCCCAAATCATCACAGTTGATATTAAGATGAACATATATATATATGTATATATAAAGCCTACGACTTATAAATCGAATTAGTAACACTATATGTACACCATGGGAAAATCGAAAAGGACATGTATAGGAGTGAGCAACCAAACCTAAGAGTAAAATATAACCACATGTGATATGTTAAGAATTGGGTTAAAATATTATGTGGCAATATAGTCAACCGAGTTGAAATCCAAAGGTATATAAATTTAAATGTATATATATTATATAGGCTGAGGTGTTAAAAGAAAAGTTATAAAGAGAGGACTATATCCGTATATATGTATATCTTATGAAGGAAAATATATGAAGGGATAAGGCAACCATGTGGTATAAATCAGTATTGATAGGAAATCAAAAACCTGAAGAGTTTAATAAATATTTTATCAATTATTAATCTCTTTTTTTTTTGCTCTATAGGGAATAATCTGAACGTTAGATTCAGAATAATGTCCTCAAGAAAGTTAAATAGGGTGATGAGTGATGATGAGTAAATGATTTTATTTCAGATAAATATAAGTTTTGATTTATATGATAATTCAAATTTTGGTATTATGACAATGGGTTTCAAATATTTGTGAAGATAATTTTTAAATATGATTTCAATTTGTTTTAAACAGATAATTAAAGTTATTTTTTTAACAAATGATTCCAAGTTATTAAATATAAATTTTAGGTGATTTGTTTGAAATAAAATTTTGAAATACCTTTCTCCATTATCATAAAATATCATTCACTTCAATGTTTGCATAAAGTGGTCATTATTTAATTATAAATGACCTATTACATTTATTTTTTTAAATAATTTAAATATAAATTTTATGTAATTTGTTTGAAATAATTTTTTGAAATATTTTTCTCCATTATCATAAAATATGATTCACTTCAATATTTGCATAAAGTGATCACTATTTAATTGTAAATGGCCCAATTACATTTATTTTATAAAATAATTTAATTAAAAAAAATTAATGTCACTATTTAGTTATAAATTTCCTATTATATTTGGAAGTTTACGTCTATATATTTATTTAATAAAACAATTTAATTAAAAAGAAGTATGAGTATTTAGATATTCACATTCACACTAGAATATTATGTTTTTAATCTTTTTATTTTTAAATACTATATATAACGCATGAAGATTATGTGATATCATCAAGATAGATTAAAAGTTAAAAGAAAAGAATTAAAATTAAAATTGAAGAAAAGAAAAAAAGTGTTTAATGTAATATTATTGCTAGTTAATAAAAATATATTAATAGTGCATTATAATTTAGTATAAGCAAGATCTTGTAACATAACATAATATTTAAAAATAATAAAGTAATAACTATATTAACACATTGAAATATAGTAATAACAAAAAAATTAATGCACATCATAAATAAAATACTTCAATTTCCATGATATTTATATTGCATGATGTGTAATTCATTCTATATTTATTTTGATGTGTGTGTCACAGAACTATAATATTTCAATGTTCATATTAAATAACATAATTTTATAGTCATCATGAGCTAAACTAGAATTATAGCATTGTGAAAAGGATTATTGGTGGATGAAAAATTTATTGTATATGGGTTTGGAGTAAAAAATGTTCCTCTTCGAGATGACACTGATGTTATTTTATATGTATGTGAGGCATAGGGTTGCACTATATCCATATAATCATGTATGTGAGGTGTCCTGTTGCAGTATATGAGTGGAGGAAGATCTAGATGATGCTAGTCTTGGGTGGACTACTATGGGATAAAAGAGGATATCCTGTAAGAAAATAAGGATAATATTAAATTTAGTATTACCTGCAAATTTAAGGATAAGTTGTGGGATGATAAGGACCTAGAGGGGAAAAGGAAGCTAAGGTATTATAAGGAGAAGATCAACCACACCGTTTCTAACCAAAATTATCTCTAGTGACCAGTACTAAGAAGAAAATGAAAAGAAAACATAAGAACTAATTCTCATGAACTTTGGAGTGAAACTGGATGTTGTTCTATTCTAGAAACAACCTAGGAAGAAAAAATTTGTAACCTTTTCCATACAAAGAGGGTTCAAGATGAAAAGAAATTTCATTTAGATTGTTTATCTCTTACATCTATTATCATTTTCAAAACATTTGCAACACCTCCAACTTTCTTGACCTGTTAAGTCAACAAGCTATAATGATCTTGGAGTACTTATTTCTCTTCTTTTATGATCATCATAGACATAAAATGTGTAACATACATCATTATAACCATAAAAATTTTTAAAAAAATGTTTACAAAACTTACACTTACATTTACATCCTATTTTGATTTTTACATTGGCATTAGTATTGTCTATTCCATGCAAGACTTAACAAGTGTCATGCATTTAGATAATATATGTCCCACATTTAATAACATATGTCCAAAATTTAAGTTTAATACATTATATACACAATAGACGAAGTTTACTAAGGTTAATTACTGGCTTGAATTTTTTGGAGTAATCAACCAGTCAACTACCATACGGCCTTAACTAAATTCATTGTACGCATGTTTATTGCAATCAATTTTTAATTTAATGGTTAACCCTTTTCCATACGGTGAATCTGGAAGTGTTGATGGCTATTCAGTCTGGTTTGTTGATGTTAACGCCACTACAGTGGAAATATGGTGAATTCTCTGCCCTTGATCTCATGTTTCGGCCTCCAACGGTGGAAAAGAATTAGGGTTACAGTAATTACCCTATTCCCAATAACCTCTTTCATTGCTTCTCAGTCATTTCGACCCTTGCTCCGTTGGAGAACCTCTCTGCCTCTGCAACAACCCATTAGGGTTTCCTCCATTGTTGACAGATTTCCGGCAGCCAAAAGCATGGTGATTCTTTACAAGTTTATTTTGGGTTTCTTGCTACTATTGTTTACCATGCCATAAGTCTCCTCGCGCAAGCATATGTCGTGTTATATTTTTTATTTTTTCCATAGTTAATTTCACAAGTTTTGTTTTGACGACTATCATGAATTCAATCTTGTTTTTGGTCTTAAGCTCTAATGCTTTTCCCTTAGCCCACCGTAGTGATTTTGGGCTCTAGAGAATAAAGGCTCTTTCCTCAACTGGGCGAGCTCCAGCAAATCGATCATGAAACCCTTACTATATTCTTTTTATTTGTTTGCACACGAATCTCCTCTATTTTTCTTGAGCTCAACCGGTATTCTTACCTTCAATTTATTGGTAACACTTATAGGATCTGCTTCTTATACTTCGGTGACAAACTTATTACAGGTAATTCTGTAGCACGGTATAATAATTTTATTCTAAAACTCTCTAGGATTTGAGGTTGGTTGTTTACTGATTTCTTTCACAATTACTTTGTTCACAGGTTTGTTTGCTGTTTCTTTTGTAAGGATGGAGTCCATGAAGTTCACTCATGATTTCTCAACTTCTTTCGGCTTTGTCAGGTACCCCTTTGTTGTGAACCACTTTGTCCTAGAAAATTTGGGCTTGCAAAGGGTTTATGACTTGCTATAGAGTTTTGTATTAAATCTGTTATCAAAAATGTTAACTCTTTATTTAAAGCCAATACCCTATATGGGCATGCCAGGTAGTTTTATGTAACAATTATTCTTTTAAATTTTCCTTATTCAGACTCAAATATATATATATATATATATATATATCTATACTTTTACACTTGTTGGAATATAAGCTTTGGATTTTATTGAATGTTTCGGTTGTAGTCTTATTACAAATCCTTTCTTATATTTGTCTTATACACAATAGAATATATTTATGATTATGATTTCTTGTTTACCCTATTCAATTCAGGATATAAATATACTTTCTTTACTGGGTTAAACCCATCGCAAGTACATTTGGTTGTTTTGGACAGTAATTACTTGTAAACCTTAACTAAGTTTTTGGGTGTATTCTTCTTCGTAACGATTTATAGTCATCATTCTTCTACAAAGGTTTTCTAAGCCTGAGTTGTTTACTGTTATTGTGATAAATTTCTTGAATATATTTATATTTGCATATACAGTGTGGCGTTTTTGGAAATTACACAGTAATTCTTATTTATGTCTAAAGAATTAAATTTTGTATCTTTCATCTTTATCTTTGTTACATTTATCAATCTTTAAGCAAAACCGTGCTACTCAGGTATTTTGAAAGAAAAACTCTGTAGACCATTTCTTTCAATTCTAGAGTTGATAACTACAATGTTGGTTATAATTTTTAGATAAAGCTTTGAGTATGTTTTACTTTCATTCAGACAACAAATATTAATATTCTCGATTCTTTTTCTTTAAGCTTAAACATGAAAATGGTTAGACCATTATGTTTGTGTTTAACCTCTTTGTTGGGAACGACCAAATTGGAACCTTCATCTTGAGGGTACTGAGTTAACAGTTCCCTGTCTCACTATGTAATGTCCCTGAATTGCTGCTTTTTAAAATAGGGCAGTTAAGAAATTTAAGGGTCAAAGTGGATTCGAAATAACATATTGATGATGGATATATTTTATTAAATTAAGTTAATAAAATAAAATGGAAATTAATGTGCACTGACTAGATTGAGATTTGAGATCTAGAATCCCAATCCATGAGGATGGATAAGGTTGTAAGACTTTCCTAGACTTCTAGAAATCCTTCGAAGGAATAAAGTAAGATACTAAAATTAGATTTGGAGATAAATATCCAAATACTTCAATAAAGAGGAAATTATTGGGAAGAGGTGGAATAAAGCTTGAAGAAGAAAAGCTAGCTTTAAAAGTACCTTTGTGGAAGAAACAGAGGGAAAGACTAGGAAATAGGAATACAACATCCTGAATTAACTTGACGTAGTTAAGGGAAAGAAGTTGGGGAATGAATGCTTATATAAGAAGATTCTGGATAAACAAGGGTTTATCTATAACTGGAGAAAAATATCTCTGCTCGGGGTTGAGCTATGGAGAAAGAGCTCTAAGGTTGGGAGACAACTAGTCAAACCTAAGTGGTATGCAAATTAAAATTTGAATGCTCCTCGAGTTAATTTAGAATGCTGTGATGAATTACTGGAAATGATAAAGTAGCCATGTTAGTATTCAAATTCTGAGTTTAACTCGATGTTCAGAGAATTGAAAAATCTATCAGTATAGTTATATTTTGTTGGTATGTACATTTAACAGAAATCACTATAGAGGAAATAGTAACATCTGTATAGTTGCACAGACATACTCTATAGAGGACTAACTCTCAGAGTGTCTAAAACCTAGTGATGGGTCAAGATCTGAGGTTAGGTACCTCACAGAAAAGTGATATTCCTGTAATTTAGTGTTTTATTATTTTGTTAGTAAATTTTACAGGTTATTTAGGAATGAATACTAAATAGAAAGTGGCATACAGAAACGTAACATATAGATACTTATATCTAAAGACATGAAGTATTGTATAATTAGATATTTCTTTACCAGCTAAAGAAAAACAAACCAGAATTGAAAGTAGTAAGGACATGCATATGTCAGAACTGGGTTTTTATGTTGAAAGCAAAAAATGAAATTAACTGAGAAGGGAACACAGTCTAATATTTTAGTTAACTAGAAGAATATAACTGGAAGGAGTTATATTTTATTCTAGAAGCATTTTATTTCTAGCATTTTAAAAAGGCTATGAGATGTGATTTTCCTATTCTATACTGAAGGACAAAGAAACTATTGTTTACTAATTATACTAGGAAATTATCATTTAAAGTTAAAATTTGGAATTTAGATGATTCAATATTCACTTATGAGAAAAATCTGGCAGAAGTATAGAACTGAAATACTAAACAACATTAGCTAACAGTATAGTACAGTATACATAAATAGAAATATAGAATACATACATTGGGATTATTTATTTGAAGAGCATACAGATATACATGTGTATGGAATGAATTCTTCACATGAACCAATCTGAATAAGAAAAGGGAGTCAAATTAATGTTGGAGAAATTGAAGGACAAAAACATTCCATTACGAACACCAAGGTACGCAATTACCTGAAAACAAGAAATCCAATGGAAGTTAATACTAGTGGAAATTTTAAATAGAAATTTATTACCAAATAAATGTACAAAGAAAGAAATAAACATATTACCTTATGAACTGTGTAAATTGGAGAAAGTTTTGCCTCAGTGAAAGACAAAGTTCAATACCAAAACGTTGAATAAGGTAATTGTGAAATGAAATAAGGAAGCAGTAGAAAATTTAGTCAAAGACATCAAATTAAATGTTAATATAAACACACTAGCAAGAATAAACAATTATCTATACATTGTGGGAGTTAAATCATTCAGACGTAGACCTTTAGATATCTTTGTTGTAAGATAGAGATATTTCTCATCAGATGATAAGAAATAGCAATGGAAGTATGATAATGATAACCAGATGGGTTAAGTGAGGACAATCTATGAACTTAAATAAAACCACCTTAAATAAAAATGTAGAATATAGGGACAAATGCCATAATAACAATTAATGATTATTAAAGTTCATAAAATACTTTTTTTCTAGTCCTCGGCTACTGGTTCTGTTGGAGAACGATAGTGGAGTGAAAATTATGGAACTCAGCATCTGCGGCGTAAACCCAACACAGTTAAAAGCTTATCTATGATATGAAAAGTTAAAAACACCGAGTCGGTATAATAGCTATGAACAAAATGTCAAGACAAACATATAATTAACTAAGACAATATTAGAAACCTATTATTGGACCACTAATTTGTGTTATTATTATCACTTCTTAACATCAATTTCATCCATTTCTAATATTCTTTTATCACATTATCTATCATAATTTATTATAGAATTCCATTTCATAATTATTTATTCTCTTTTGGATAAATAATACTTCTTCTCCTTTATTTTAATAAATTAATGATTATTATGCATGACTTTGCCAATTAAGGTTTATTAATGAATTCGTTATAACATAACTCACTATTTTAGCCTCCCAGATCTCTTCCAGATTGCATATTTGAACTTCAGATGTTAATTAAATATTCCAACTCAGACATTCGTTGGAATTACAAGAGACAATTTTGCGTTGAACATTTCGGGAAAACGATGAAGAATGTTGAAAATCTGAAACATGGGTTTTGTGAAGAACAAACCAAGTTAGTTTTTCTATGAGCAGTTTTTCAAAATTTGGTCTTGATTGAGAGGAATAAAGGGTTCTTCAAAGGACAAATTTGCATATTTTCTGTTGTGGCCATTTCCCAAAATTGCCCCAATTGTAATTGCCAAATTCGACTTGTGCCAGCTAAATCATGATGGAAAGATCTTTCAGATCTCATATTTCTTATTGAGATTATGTAATAAGTTTATTTTCCCTTTGTTTGTACATTTAAAAGGGCACAAATTAGAGAGAAGGGAAAGATAGAATGCATAGGATAAGGCATAGAGGGTTAAGCAAGAAGAGACAGATTTGTAATGACAATATGTTCAATTAATTGAATGCACAATGTTTCTTTGTTCCATTTGTAAGCTATGAGTTTTCCGCAACCCTGAGCAAAGAGTTGGGCCCACTTTCCGATAAGGTGCTGCGTATTTCCTATGTGTTGTTATTTCTATTTCATGTTTTGTATAATTTGCAATTGCTATGATAGTAGATGTATTTGCTGATACTCTTATTGCTATGAATGCATTATAAGCTTTACAATTTATTTCTTCCATTTCCTTATTGCTGTTACAATGATTGTTTCTTTGTTTAAATTATCGAAACCATGATTAATATATAATTATGTTATTGTCATCTACACATACTATGCACGTTAGCCTTGCAATAACCAAACACACCCGGATTGATAATTAATGTGGGAAAGGGTTTGAATATTCATTCACACTCGGACACCAACATTTTGGTGTTGTTGCCAAGGAGGCTAACAAAGGTGCAAGAACACGATTCATATTGATCTAAGGATCAATCTCTCATCCTAAGGAGGGAAATGCTACCCTACTCTAGGTCCTGAGAGTAGTTGTTCTAATTTTCTTTTTGATTGATTTATTAGGAACAAATCTCTCGTCATATGGAGGGAAATGCTACCCTGCTCTAGGTCCTGAGCATAGTTGTTTTATTTTTCTTCTTTTTTATTGATTTCTTAAGAACTGATCTCTTGTCCTAGGGAGGGAAATACTACCCTACTCTAGGTCCTGAGCGTTCGTCGTTTTCCTTTGATTTTTTTCTGCTGATTTCTTAGGGTGTAATCTATCATCCTGGGTAGGAAAATGCTACCCTGCTCTAGGACCTGAACTTAAGATTTATTGATTTACTTTCTTGCTTTATTTCTTTCTGTTTAAACACCCAATCTCTCATCCTGGGAAGGAAAATTTCACCCTGCTCCAAGTCTTGAGCTTTAAGAATAGTTGAATTTTTCTTCCTTCCTCCAGTTCTATGACCAGATATATAAAAAAAATCCAAAGGAAGACCCCCAAAACTCATAGGATGAGGTCAAGAAAGGAAGCATCAACACAATCTGGAACCGAGTCAAGGAACTTCACGATGTGACAAATATGGGAAATCAGGACTATATTGAAAATTGGTTTCACTCTGTTGTTTTCTCGCAACATAACTTTACACTTAATCAACTCTTGGCACCATCCTTAATAGGGAAGTTGGTATCTCATTCCCGTATATTTATTAACATACATTTTTGAAATACGTGTATGTGCATATTTGAGGCATTATTTTGAAAATGGCTTCACCGGAACTACTCTTATATGTAATTATATTTTATTTTCCAAAGTAGAGGAGTGTAGTGTATAATACCTAATGAATAAAGGCATAAATAAATAGATTTCTTTAGATCTAAAGATAGTTAATTTACTTCAACATGCACGAAAATTAACACTGGTGATCAACATTAGAATTTATTTATGTATGTAGATGCATTATATTGAAAATAAAATTCCTACAAATACTCATATTCATTTTGATCACATTCTTGGAAAAATTCCTTAATTATCATATCTTATGGCTTGCGAGCTTGATGAAAATCAATGAAAACATAGTTGGGACAGTCGTGTTTTGAGGGACCAAATGGGCATATTTTCAATACATGTCCCTATCATACGTATCCCTTAATGTATAATTTATAACCTAATTTTAATCACTCGATTTGGATTTGAAACGAAAAATTTATAACCAAAACAATGAGAGGATGTCTAGTAGGCAGCTAAGGAACAGAGTTGAGACAATCCATTTTTGAAGGGTTAAATGACTAGATTTTGAAAACCTGTTTCTATGGTATATTCAAATGTGAATATAGTTTACAACACAATTTGAATCACTTTATTTCGATATCATATGAGGAAGTTATGACCAAAATACTGACTTCTTATCATAAATCAGCACTCTTGAAACTCTGCTTTTTCGGCTGTTCACTAGCGTATTTGACCCACCAATTATTATTTCCTTCAAAACCAGTTTCTATTGGAGATATATAAATGAATCTAGTTTAATCTTCAATTTGAATCGGTTAAATCTATCATCAAACAAAAATATTATGCTTGAAATATCAATTGTTGGTCTGTGCTAGAAAATCAAAAATAACTCTAGTATGCAGGTTGTTCTAAGAAAATTTATCATACCATTACATGGAATTTTTTAAAAATGTTTCAATCATAGACATATATCTGAATTAAATTTCATTTGTCTTTGGAATCACTCAAATTGAAAGAAGAAAGAAGAAGTTATCATTGAAACACTGTTGGTTAGTATGGTTGGCCACGACTCTCCTGCAGGTAATAAACATAATTTTACTTTGTTATTTTTTTTTTCCCATGGATTTGTTTTATAGAGTAATTACTTGTTTTTTTACATATTTCTTGGATTAGGAGAGCCCGATCACCTCTCTTATTCCATGATTTCATGTTTTATTATAGATAGACACTCGTTGTTTGTAGGTCCGAGGAGAATAAATGAGGTCAATTTATGAACAAGTGATTCTTAAAGACAATGATAATGAAATAAAAATATTTCAAAGATGTTTCCTCACACAGAGAAATAAAAATGAATACTTTTCATCAATTAATTTATTTATAAGATGAGAAATGGGGAATTGATTTCTATTTGAAGGTCCAAGTCATTTCTGAAAAAAAAAAAAAAATTTAAAAAAAAAAAATTTTAAAAAAAAAACATTTTTCCACTTATTAACCATTCAGAAACAACATTACTGCAACAAAAAGCATAATCATAGTAACTTAAGTTATTTATTTGTTTTCAATAAACATTCATTTATTTTCTGATTTCTCTTATAAAAAATAAAAGGAGTAAGTTCTTAAGTTTCGTGACGTTTTTACTCTGGATGCTGCTACTTAGGATGTTGTTGCTCCTGAGATGCTGCTACTCCGTAATGTTGTTACTCCTTGGTCATTGTTACTCCGGATGCTGGTACCCAGGATGTTGTTACTCCTCTGATGCTATTACTTTGCGATGATGTTACTCTGCAATGTTGTTACTCCTTGGCTGCTGTTACTCCTCAGATGCTGCTACTCAGTGATGATGTTACTCCTTGGATGCTGCTACTCCGTGATGTTGTTACACTGGATGTTGCTACTTTCACTGTTGTTACTTCGGATGTTGTTACTCGTACTGTTGTTACTCGCACTACCTATTACTCTGGATGTTGTTACTCACACCCTTTTACTTCAGATGTTGTTACTCACACTACTGTTACTCTAGATGTTGTTACCTGCACTAATGTTACTCTGGATGCTGTTACTCACACTGTTGTTACTCCAGATGCTATTACTTGCATTTTTGTTACTCACACTGTTGGTACTTCGGATGTTGTTACTCGCGCTGTTGGTACTTCGGATGCTGTTACTCCGGATGTTGTTACTCGCACTGCTATTACTCTGGATGTTGTTACTCACACTGCTGTTACTTCAGATGTTGTTACTCGCACTGCTGTGTACTATGAATGTTGTTATTGTCACTTTTGTTACTCCGGATGTTGTTACTTGCACTGCTATTACTCCAGATGCTGTTACTCGAACTGCTATTACTTGCACTGTTGTTATTCTAGATGTCGTTACTCCGTCGATGATGTGAATCTATCATTGTTGTTACTTCGGAAAATATTTCCAAGTGTTGGATGTTGTTACTCCTAAAATTTTATAAGTGTCTGGCATTATTACTCGTCTGATGTTGTTACTCCATGGTGGTATCTTTCTAAGTACTTGGTGTTGTTACTCCTCTAGTGTTTTTACTCTGCCAAGATAAGTTGCCAGGTACGTCCTCGACCGACTCCATGGATTTATTTGGTATTTTACATATAACATGATCAACTATGACTGATGGCAGACATACTTTGGGGCGGGGGGGGGGGGGGGTCTTGTATTTAAAGGATGATTATTATGGTAAGTCTTGTCAAGAATGATTCACTCTTAATTCCTCATTATTTTGTAAAGTGACTAATCCTCCTTCATGTCACCTTCCTAACATCATTATTTTTCCCCTTTCCTTGTTATTACCTAAGTCATGGTTGTTGTTAGCTCAGTCACAACTATTTTTGTTGGCCAATTTTCACATTCAATTCAACATATGTAGGTCTTTCTATTTTTTTTTTTTATTCGATGAATGGAAAATACTTTTAATGGTCTAGCCCCTCTTTGACATAATGATTGGGTAATCAATTTACCTTTGTTTATCTATAAACATAATCTTGTTTTTAAGGAATAATTATGCAAAGATGATTTCATCATGTCAACTTTCAAGTTTCCTAATTGGTCAAATCCTTGATCTTGTAAAATTTATGATGATGACCACGGAATTGTATTTAAATCTTTCTGCCATTATCTAATGAATTGTCCCTCAACCCCAATATCAACAATGAAAATTATATTAATCAGCAGTCATTTCAAGGTTATTAGTTTTTTAGAATAAAAACTATGAAAGTTGAAAATAGTTATTACACAACTTTTTACACCATCCCTATCTCTTAAGGAGTTGACCTGCCACCCCATCTATTAAGTAATCTGTTATTGATTAATAAAAAATATAGTTGAATTTTAAACATAAATGGTCAACTGGAGGATAGGAGGTCTCATCACGAGCCAACCTACCCTGATCATAGGTCCTAATAAAGTGACATTACCACTGCTAGTCACCAAGCCATGGTAATGGACTTCAGTCATAAAACTAAAGGACAAGAGGTCTCATCACGAGCCAAATTTTTCACTTTTGTTAGCTCTTATGAATGGAATTGTTATTAAATGGTTACCATTCTAGAAAATTGATCTTTAGTTGACATCTTAGTAAATTGGAAAGGATTTTTGCAACTATGTACTTATTTCTAATAGATGGGACAGCGGCATCTCAATGGGTTAAAGAGGCATCCTTGTCGAGGCTATGGATGCCTGCTGGCAGCAATGGCTATGCATATGGTATAGAAGTTAATTTAATACCATAATCTATTTGGTTACCTTATTTTCTCAAAGCTAATTTCCGATAAAGATGACTATTGCATATACAAGGTTTTCCAGAACTCATGGTTCATGGGGTATATTTAATCATTTCTTAGATGATGGTGGTTATGGTTTATATCTACTATTGAGTTATAAAAATTTACTTTACATGTTAGGGATCAAACTTTTAGGATATTTTATATTTGAAATTTGGTATCATATAATCTATCATTCCTTTATTCTACAAGTATCATACATTTAACCAAATATAGTTGCTTTCCCAATTAAACACCATTTATTCATATCTTAACCACACCACTAAGAGGCCTGATTCTGATTTTGAATCCCATGTAATTGGACAGAGCTTGAAAAGCAAAGACTGAGATAACTAATTCTCTTTATTTTTGTGCTCATAACAACCAAAGCTTATATGTATATGGAATGTATCTTTTCCCTTCTTATCCATTATTATTCCATGTCATTCACAATATGATTATTTCATTTTTATATGTAATGAGGTAATTGAGGTGATGAATTACTGATTAAGGATACTCATGATATTTTTTACAGATGACAAGGAAACTAATCAGTTTGGTGGAAGGAAACCCTGCTATACTTTCTGATTACTTTTTTAGCTTGCATGGCTTCCACATTCCGCATCACTTTCAACATCATCTCAGCCTACATCAGCTTCCAAAAAATGTTAATCCATACATAACATTCCACATTTTTATGGAGGTAAAACTTGAGGTAAAATAGCATAAGGTTTTGATTTATTAAAATTTTAGGAGAATGTCATGAAAAATCATTGACCATTATTTACTCATCTTTTTCAACCATTATTTCCCTTTCTTTACCTCTTCCCATTTTTCAGAGACAAAATATATCAGTTTGGGGGAGTGTTACTTTCATTATCATGAACATGCCATTAATATTATTTATCATCCATCGATCTCATTATTCATTCTCAAAATCTCCCTTATTCCATGTTGTTATACACCAAAAAAATATTTCAGCCATGATTGTAGAGACCACCCCAATTTGTTTTCTAGTGTAGCATGAGGGCATGTTAATTCTCGATTTTGGGGGAATGGTTGCTATGCATGAAGAAATATTTCTCATTTCTTCCTCATTTAAGGTATACAAACCTAAAATTTATTTCTTTATATCCTTAAAACTATCAACTGGATTCTTTTGAATTGTCGACAACAAATGTATCATTAAACCCAAAAAATTTCAAAATAAAACAATTTCTTAATTACAAAAAATCATGCATTATTAACAAAAATCTTTTTGCTAATATATTGAAATCTGTTTGTTTAATTGATTTGATTTTCGTATTGGAAAAGATTTGATATACTATAAATTTTCTTACAAAATTTCAGCAAAATCTAGTTTGTAATAAACTTTGTATTTACTTGTATCATACTTTGTTGCAACTTCATATACATATGGTTGACAGTATACATGAAAATTTTTTTAACGAAGAATTTGACGAAAATGTCTTCTCTTCCATCAATATCATGGGCTAGGGTGAGCATTTTGATTATTGTATGACAACCTTGTTAATACTCAGGCATTGTGCTGTATAAGGACATGCAACATGCTAAGTTTGGGGGAGATGTTGAGCCACGAATTTGTATTATTATGATCACTTCTTCACATCCATTTCATCTAATATTCTTTTATCACATTATTTATCATAATCTATTATATAATTCCATTTTATAATTATTTATGCTCTTTTGGGTAAGTAATATTTTTTTTTCTTTATTTTAATTAATTAATGATAATTATGCATGATTTTTCCAATGATAGTTTATTAATGAATTCGTTATAACATAGCTCACTATTTTAACCTCCAATATCTCTTCCAGATTGCATATTTTATCTTTAGCTGTTAATTAAATATTCCAACTCAGAAATTCGCTGGAATAACAAGATAAAATTTTGCGTTTAACGTTTCTGGAAAACGAAGAATAATCTTGAAAATCCGAAAAAAGATATGAAAAAACTTTCCTCTATCTTACCAACGGTTAATCTTTAGCACCCCTTCCAATTCGAGATGTCTACTATTGTTCTGGATCTGTTCAAATGCTAATTATTTTTATTCATATGCTTTTTCTGAAAGGAAGATACAACTAGGGATAATACATTATTCAGAGAGATTTTGTTGGGGAGAATACGTTATTCAAAGATATTTCTGCATGGGAGTATGTTATTAAAAGAAGATATTTCTGCATGGGAGTATGTTATTAAAAGAGGTTTTTGTTGAGATATGGAAAAACAAGTGGTTATAGAACTTATATTTTTGTGTTATACGAGGATGAAGATCGTCATATCTGTTTTAATCTTATTGAGCTTAGGCGTGCGTAATTTTCGTAAGAAATTCATCCGGTGTTCAATTTATTTTGCACAATGTTTTTTCACATGCGTGCAAAATTACTAGTAAGATGTAGTGGATTTTTTATTTGCATGATAATTCATAGACGATTAGGAGAAATTAGATTAACAATGTATATTGATTTATTATAATTTAACAATAGAAGATTTAGAATTCATCTTTATCCAAATTCAAGTGTGGAAATATTGATTAAAACCTAATCCTAATAACCACATATTTGTGTATAACCAACTATGTGTATGATTTATTCATGTTATTGAAATAGAAGATATTGTAACTTTTAATGCATCAAATGAAATGGTTTGGTTGAATGAAGTGTAAATAGACATTCAATTTGAAGCTCGACTCATGTATATTTGATATGTAATTGCTTTAAAAAATAATTTCAAATTCCAGCTAAGCATAGTGGAGTTTTGTGAAGCAATTAAAAATCTAGGACCTTCTTGTTTCTATAGGTGTTTCATAATGATAGGTAAATTCATTAGGCTACCGTTCATTCCAATAGAGGTACTGGAAGTCACCATAGATCACCATAGAAGGTGACTAGGGGCACGAGTCTTTGCTAAGCTCTACTCAGTATTGTTTTGTTAAAGGTTTGTACTTGTTGGTTGGTGCCCCATCTCGATAGGCCAAGTGAGCACTCTCTATAATCTATGAGGCTAGATTTGGTTAACGATGCAAATGCTTTAACTAAAGAAGTTGTTGGTACATTTTGAGCACTCTCTATAATCTATGAGGCCAGATTTGGATAACAATACAAATGCTTTAACTATAGAAGTTGTTGGGTATGGATGAGGTGTGGATTAAGTAATTGGTACAAATTGATTTAATGTATGGATGAGGTGTGGATTCAGTGTTGTTCATATTTATTTCACAATAAAAAATTATTAAGATATATATTGTTAATGTTAGTCAAGTTAAGAAGTCTTATTCTTTCTACTTAGTAACATGACATGAATATTTTTTAATAATTATTTTGTTTATATATAAAATGAATTTTTTAGCATAATAGTTTTATACTCTATAAATAAAATTTATTTTATTCTATCTGAAAAGGGGAAAGACAAGAAAAACATAGAAATATTAATAATTTTTTTTCAAAATGGTAGTAAATTTTCATTACTCATTTGTGTTGTATGTTTATGTGTTATTTTTCTGTTATTTGTTTTATGTTTTATTTTTCTTTTTGTTGGCATTGTAGCTCTTAATTTTTCCATTATCTTAAAAGAAATTAAGAAAGACAAGACAAATCTCAAAGTATTAATAATTCTTTTCCAAATGAGATTAAATTTTCATTATTGATTTCCTTTATATGTTTATGGGTTGTTTTTTTTTTTAATTTTCTTGAAGCTTTATTTTCTTTATTTAATTTCCCTTAATCCTAAAAGGAAAAGACAAAAAAAACCTAGTAATATTAATAACAAGTTCCAAAATAGTAAATACTAAATAGTCATTAGTGATTTAGATTTTGTATCTATGCATTAATTTGTTTTTTAATAATTTCATTGACAATTTATTTTTCTTTCTACAATTTACATTTTATCCTTTAAAAAAATTAAAAATAAAAATAAAAAAACTAAAAATATTAATAGCATTTTTCCAAAGTAATAATAAATTATCATAAAAAAAATTAATAACTTCTATTTAAAAAAAACTATAAATTATAGTTTCTACTTTTCTTTTATTATATTTTTATTTTTCAATCTATTTAGATCGATCTAAAGGTTAAATATTATGACTTGGTTATATGCTTTATGCGTTAATTTTTCATTTTATTCTTTTCTTTTCCCCTTATTATTAGCATCGTAGCTTGTCAGATTCAATATATATACAATATTCGGAGACACAGGAAGGCAGAATACAGTATACGAAGAGATTTTGCTGGGGGAGAATATGTTATTCGAAGAGAAATCTGCCTGGTGAGTTGAGATATTATCTAACTGTTTCATTGTTAGGTGTCATTACATTTATTTCTATAGTTAGCTGTCATGCATTGTTTGCAAGGTGTTATAGTTAGTTCAAGTTTACTTCAGTTGACTAGAGTGTCATTTATTGTTAATGTTCTTTTTATGTAATCTATTTAAGTCTCTTGAATATTGAGAATAGCAAAGTCTCCTTCACAAATTCTCTTAGATTTTTGTGAGAGAAACCTGTGAGAGAGTACGTCATTGAAAGAGGTTTCTGCTGTCATAAAAAAATACGCGGTTATGGAAACTGGATTTTCAGGATTTTCACGTTATGCCAGGATGAAGATCCTCGTTTGTGTTCGAATAACATTATTGAGCTTTAGGGGTGTGTCCTTTACTTTACATAAAAAAAATTTATCGGGTATTCAATTTATTTTGCACAGACTATTTTCTCACATGCCTGCAAAAACACTAATATGATACAGTAACCCTTTTATTTGGCTGATAATGCAGAGATCGTTGGGAGAGAAATTAATGATAAACAAACCACGTCTTCGTCGGAACGTCGTGGCCTCGCTTTTTTTGTAATCTTTCGTTTCTGAGTCCATGTTTTATCTGTAATCTTTGATATTAAATACACAATATATTATGTAAATGTGCATTGGATTGGATAAAATATATTGGTGTACAATTGAATGATATAAACGGCTGTTACAGGTGATGGGAGAGGGTGGAAGCGAGTTTACTAGTGGCTCCGGGCCGCCATCATGTGTCAAGAAATGCGGGGCGTGCAACCCTTGTAATCCTGTGCAGTGCGCCATCACTCCAAAACTGCAGTGCATTCAAAAACGTGTAGAGGATTACTATCCCGTGGTGTGGAAATGCGAATGCGGCAACAAAATATTTAACCCCTGAAACTACCAATCAGCCTCGTATTTCACCACTCGCAAAACTGTTCGACTCACCACCACCTTTTGCAGAAATCAGAGCCCATGCAATACATGTCTTTATGTATGAAATAACGAATTTTAGCTTTGATCATAAATCAGTTATACAGAGCTTGACGACTAATGCGTCCATTAGTTTTGCTTAACTGTTTTGTCATTTTATTTTATTTTTCTTTCACCTCCAATGAATTTTGTTGTGGCCTTTTAAGTAAGTGAATATTTAAATTGGATTTTTGATTCATGATTAAACATGACAATGTAATAATATTTATTTCTTAAAGATGGTAACTCAAATTTTTAGTATTATATTAATAGGTATTGAATTATTTGATAATTATAATTTTTGTATTTTATCTTGTAGGAATAGTTTGCTGTGAGTAAATGATTTCAATTTATCAAAGATAAATATAAGTTTTGATTTATTTTAGGTAACTCAAATTTTAATATTTTCTTAATAAGTTTTGAATTATTGAGTGATGATGAGTAAATGATTTTATTCTAGATAAATATAAGTTTTGATTTATATGATAATTCAAATTTTGGTATTATGACAATGGGTTTGAAATAGTTGGGAAGATAATTTTTAAGTGAGTTGTTTGAAATAAAATTTTGAAATACTTTTCTCCATTATCATAAAATATCATTCACTTCAATGTTTGCATAAAGTGGTCATTATTTAATTAGAAATGACCTATTACATTTATCTTTTAAAATAATTTAAATATAAATTTTATGTAATTTGTTTGAAATAATTTTTTGAAATGTTTTTCTCCATTATCATAAAATATCATTCACTTCAATATTTGCATAAAGTGATCACTATTTAATTGTAAATTTCCTATTATAGTTGGAAGCTTAGGTCTATATATTTATCTAATAAAACAATTTAATTAAAAAGAAAGTATAGTGTTTATATATTCACATTCACGCTACCGAATATTATGTTGTAATCTTTTTATTTTTAAATACTATATATAATGCATGAAGATTATGTGATATCATCAAGATAGATTAAAAGTTAAAAGAAAAGAATTAAAATTAATATTTAAGAAAAGAAAAAAATGTGTTTAACCTATAATAATTTTATTCTAAAACTCTCTAGGATTTGAGGCTTGTTGTTTACTGATTTCTTTCACAATTACTTTGTTCGCAGGTTTGTTTGTTGTTTCTTTTGTAAGGATGCACTCCATGAAGTTCACTCATCATTTCTCTAACTTCTTTCGGCTAAAGATGCACTCCATGAAGTTCACTCATCATTTCTCTAACTTCTTTCGGCTTTGTCAGGTACCCCTTTGTTGTGAACCACTTTGTCCTAAAAAATTTGGGCTTGCAGAGGGTTTATGACTGGCTATAGAGTTTTGTTTTAAATCTGTTATAAAAAATGTTAACTCTTTATTTAAGGCCAATACCCTATATGGGCATGCCGGGTAGTTTTATGTAACAATTATTCTTTTAACTTTTTCTTATTCAGACTCAAATATATGTATATATATATATATAATTTTACACTTGCGGAATATAAGCTTTGGATTTTATTGAATTTTTACAGTTTGTAGTCTTAGTACGAATCTTTTCTTATATTTTTCTTTTATACACATCACAATATATTATTTATGATTATGATTTCGTTTACCCTATTCAATTCGGGATATAAATATACTTTCTTTATTGGGTTAAACCCATCTCAAGTACATTTGGTTGTTTTTGACAGTAATTACTTGTAAACCTTAACTAAGTTTTTGGGTCTATTATTATTTGTAACGATTTATAGTCATCATTCTTCTACAAAGGTTTTATAAGCCTGAGTTGTTTACTGCTATAGTGATAAATTTCTTGAATATATTTATATTTGCATATACAGTGTGGCGTTTCTGGAAATTACACAGTAATTCTTATTTATGTCTAAAGAATTAAATTCTGTATCTTTCTTTTTTATCTTTGTTACATTTATCAATCTTTAAGCAAAAATCTGCTACTCAGGTATTTTGAAAGAAAAACTCTGTAGACCATTTCTTTCAATTCTAGAGTTGATAACTACAATGTTGGTTGTAATTTTCAGATAAAGATTTGAGTATGTTTTACTTTCATTCAGACAACAAATATTAATATTCTCGATTATTTTTCTTTAAGTTTAAACATGAAAATGGTCAGACCATTATGTTTGTGTTTAACCTCTTTGTAGGGAACGACCAACTCGGAACCTTCATCTTGAGGGTCCTAAGTTAACAGTTCCCTGTCTCACTCTATAATGTCCCTGAATCGCTGCTTTTTAAAATAGGGCAGTTAAAAACTTTAAGGGTCAAAGTGGACTCGAAAGAAGATATTGAGGATGGATATATTTTATTAAATTAAGTTAATAAAATAAAATGGAAATTAATGTGCACTGACTAGATTGAGATTTGAGATCTAGAATCCCAATCCATGAGGATGGATAAGGTTGTAAGACTTTCCTAGACTTCCAGAAATCCTTCGAAGGAATAAAGTAAGATACTAAAATTAGATTTGGAGATAAATATCCAAATACTTCAATAAAGAGGAAATTATTGGGAAGAGGTGGAATAAAGCTTGAAGAAGAAAAGCTAGCTTTAAAAGTACCTTTGTGGAAGAAACAGAGGGAAAGCCTAGGAAAACGAAAATACAACATCCTGAATTAACTGGACGCAGTTAAGGGAAACAAGTTGGGGAATGAATGCTTATATAAGAAGATTCCGGATAGACAAGGGTTTATCTATAACTGGAAAAAAATATCTCTACTCGGGGGTGAGCTATGGAGAAAGAGCTCTAAGGTTGGGGGAAAACTAGTCAAACCTAAGTGGTACGCAAATTAAAATTTGAATGCTCCTTGAGTTAATTTAGTATGTTGTGATGAATTACTGGAAATGATAAAGTAGCCATGTTAGTATTCAAATTCTGAGTTTAAATCGATGTTGAGAGAATTGAAAAATTTATCAGTATAGTTATCTTTTGTTGGTCTGTACATTTAACAGAAATCACTATAGAGGAAATAGTAACATCTGTATAGTTGCACAGACATACTCTGTAGAGGACCAACTCTCAGAGTGTCTAAAACCCAGTGATGGGTCAAGATTTGAGGTTAGGTACCTCACAGAAAAGTGATATTCCTGTAATTTAGTGTTTTATTATATTGTTAGTAAATTTTACAGGTTATTTAGGAATGAATACTAAATAGAAAGTGGCATACAGAAACGTAACATATAGATACTTATATCTAAAGACATGCAGTATTGTATAATTAGATATTTCTTTACCAGCTAAAGAAAAACAAACCAGAATTGAAATTAGTAAGGACATGCATATATCGAAACTGGGTTGTTATGTTGAAAGCAGAAAATGAAATTAACTGAGAAGGGAACACAGTCTAATATTTTAGTTAACTAGAATAATATAACTGGAAGGAGTTATATTTTATTCTAGAAGCATTTCATTTCTAGCATTTTAAAAAGGCTATGAGATGTGATTTTCCTATTCTATACTGAACGACAAAGAAACTATTGTTTACTAATTATACTAGGAAATTATCATTTAAAGTTGAAATTTGGAATTTAGATGATTCAATATTCACTTACCAGAAAAATCTGGCAGAACTATAGAACTGAAATAGTAAACAACATTAGCTAACAATATAGTACAATATACATAAATAGAAATATAGAATGCATACATTGGGATTATTTATTTGAAGAGCATACAGATATACATGTGTATGGAATAAATTCTTCACATGAACCAAATAGAAAAACTATTGCTAACAATAAAGGAAAATTATATTAATACAATATTAAAGTATAAGTGTAAATTTCTAGCTCACTGAAGGATAAAACCAGAGTCCGATTTTCTAACAGCAAAAATCCTAACTAAACAATTTCAGATAGTACTATAGTATACATATAGATCTATAGATAGTTACAATGCAGAGTTCTAGGGACTAAGTCCCATAAGAGAATAAAATGGGAAATATCCGTAAGGAGTGATAAATGAACTCCTATTCTTCAACAGAACGTGAATACCAATCTGAATAAGAAAAGGGAGTCAAATTAATGTTGGAGAAATTGAAGGACAAAAACATTCCATTACGAACACCAAGTTACGCAATTACCTGAAAACAAGAAATCCAATGGAAGTTAATACTAGTGGAAATTTTAAATAGAAATTTATTACCAAATAAAAGTACAAAGAAAGAAATAAACATATTACCTTATGAACTATGTAAATTAGAGAAAGTTCTGCCGCAGTGAAAGTTAAAGTTCAATAACAAAACATCGAATAAGGTAATTGTGAAATGAAATAAGGAAGCAGTAGAAAATTTAGTCAAAGACATCAAATGAAATTTTAATATAAACACACTAGCAAGAGTAAACAATTATCTATACATTGAGGAAATTAAATCATTCAGACGCGGACCTTTAGATATATTTTTTGTAAGACAAAGATATTTCTCGTCAGATGATAAGAAGTAGCAATGGAAGTATGATAATGATAACCAGTTGGGTTAAGTCAGGACAATCTATGAACTTAATTAAAACCCCCTTAAATCAAAATGTAGAATATAGGGACAAATGCCATAATAACAATTAATGATTATTAAAGTTCATAAGATACTTTTTTTCTAGTCCTCGGCTATTGGTTCGGTTGGAGAATGATAGTGGAGTGAACATTATGGAACTCAGCATCTGCGGGGTAAACCCAACACAGTTAAAAGCTGATCTATGATACGAAAATTTAAAAACACCGAGTCGGTATAATAGCTATGAATGAAATGTCAAGACAAACATATAATTAATTAAGACAATATTGGAAACCTACTGTTGGGCCACTAATTTGTGTTATTATTATCACTTCTTAACATCAATTTCATCCATTTCTAATATTATTTTATCACATTATTTATCATAATTTATTATATAATTCCATTTCATAATTATTTATTCTCTTTTGGATAAAAAATACTTGTTCTCCTTTATTTTAAAAAATTAATGATTATTATGCATGACTTTTCCAATTAAGGTTTATTAATGAATTCGTTATAACAGAACTCACTATTTTAGCCTCCAAGATCTCTTCCAGATTTCATATTTGACCTTCAAATGTTAATTAAATATTCCAACTCAGACATTCGTTGGAATTACAAGAGACAATTTTGCCTTGAAAATGTTGGGCAACAAAGAAGAATTTTGAAAATCCGAAACATGGGTTTTGTGAAGAACAAACCAAGTTAGTTTTTCCATGAGAAGTTTTTCAAAATTCAGTCTTGATTGAGAGAAATACAGGGTTCTTCAAAGGAAAAATTTGCATATTTTTTGTTGTGGCCATTTCCCAAAATTTCCCTAATTATAATTGCAAAATTTGACTTGTGCTAGCTAAATGATGATGGAAAGATCTTTCAGATCTCATCTTGCTTATTGAGATTATGTAATATTTTTATTTTCCCTTTGTTTATATATTTAAAAGGGCACAAATCAGAGAGAAGGGAAAGATAGAATGCATAGGATAAGGCATATAGGGTTAAGCAAGAAGAGATAGATTTGTAATGACAAGATGTTCAATTAATTGAATGCACAATGTTTCTTTGTTCCATTTGTAAGCTATGAGTTTTCCGCAGCCCTAATCAGAGATTTGGGATCACTCTCCGATAAGGTGCTATGTATTTCCTATGTGTTGTTATTTCTATTTCATGTTTTGTATAATTTGGAATTGCTATGATAGTAGATGTATTTGTTGATACTCTTATTGATATGAATGCATTATAAGCTTTACAATTTATTTCTTCCATTTCTTTATTATTGTTAAAATGATTGTTTCTTTGTTTAAATTATCGAAACCTGGATTAATATATAATTATGCTATTTTAATCTGCACATACTGTGCACGTTAGCCTTGCAATAACCAAACACACCCGGATTGATAATTAATGTGGGAAAGGGTTTGAATATTCATTCACACTCGGACACCAACATTTTGGTGTTGTTGTCAAGGAGGCTAACAAAGCTGCAAGAACACGATTCATATTGATCTATGTATCAATCTCTCGTCCTAAGGAGGGAAATGCTACCCTGCTCTAGGTCCTGAGCGTAGTTGTTCTAATTTTCTTTTTGATTGATTTATTAGGAACCAATCTCTCGTCATACGGAGGGAAATGCTACCCTGCACTAGGTCCTGAGCATAGTTGTTTTATTTTTCTCCTTTTTTATTGATTTCTTAAGAACTGATCTCTTGCCCTAGGGAGAGAAATACTACCCTACTCTATGTCCTGAGCGTTCATCGTTTTCCTTTGATTTTTTTCTGCTGATTTCTTAGGGCCTAATCTCTCATTCTGGGTAGGGAAATTCTACCCTGCTCTAGGACCTGAGCTTGATTTACTTTCTTGCTTTCTTTCTTTCTATTTAAACACTCAATCTCTCATCCTGGGGAGGAAAATTTCACCCTGCTCCAAGTCTTGAGCTTTAAGAATTGTTGAATTTTTGTTCCTTCCTCCAGTTCTCTGAGCAGATATATAAACAAAAAGCAAGAGGAACACCCCCAAAACTCATAGGATGAAGTCAATAAAGGAAGAGTCAACACAATCTGGAACCGAGTCCAGGAACTTCACGTTGTGACAAATATGGGAAATCAGGACTATATTGAAGACTGGTTTCACTCTGTTGTTTGCTTGCAACATAACTTTACACTTCATCAACTCTTGGCACCATCCTTAACAGGGAAGTTGGTATCTCATACCCGTATATTTATTAACATACATTTTTGAAATACTTGTATGTGCATATTTGAGGCATTATTTCAAAAATGGCTTCACCGGAACTACTCTTATATGTGATTATATTTTATTTTCCAAAGTAGTGTAGTGTAGTGTATAATATCTAATGAATAAAGGCATAAATAAATAGATTTCTTTAGATCTAAAGATAGTTAATTTTATTGCAACATGCGTGAAAATTAACACCGGTGATCAACATTAAAATTTATTTATGTATGTAGATGAGTTATATTGAAAATAAAATTCCTACAAATACTCATATTCATTTTGATCACATTCTTGGAAAAATTCCTTAATTATCATATCTTATGGCTTGCGGGCTTGATGAAAATCAATGAAAACACAGTTGGGACAGTCATGTTTTGAGGGACCAAATGGGCATATTTTCAATACATGTTTCTATCCTATATATCCCTTAATGTGTAATTTCTAACCCAATTTTAATCACTCGATTTGGATTTGAAACGAAAAATTTATGACCAAAACAATGATAGGATGTCTAGTAGGCAGCTAAGGAACAGAGTTTGGAAAATCCATTTTTGGAGGCTTAAATGACTAGATTTTGGAAACATGTTTCTATGGTATATTCACCTATGAATCTAGTTTACAACACAATTTGAATCACTTTATTTCCATATCGTATGAGGAAGTTATGACCAAAATACTGACTTCTTATCATAAATCAACACTCTTGAAACTCTATTTTTTCGGCTGTTCACTAGCGTATTTGACCCACCAATTATTATTTCCTTCAAAACCAGTTTCTATTGGATATATATAAATGAATATAGTTTAATCATCAATTTGAATCGGTTAAATATATCATCAAATGAAAATGGTATGCTTGAAATATCAACTGTTGGTATGTGCAAGAAATTTATCGAAAATAACTCTAGTATGCAGGTTGTTCTAAGAAAATTTATCATACCATTACATGGAAATTTTAAAAAATGTTTCAATCAAAGACATATCTCTGAATTAACTTTCATTTGTCTTTGGAATCACTCAAATTGGATGAAAAAATAATAATTTATCATTGAAACACTGCTGGTTTGTATGGTTGGCCACCACTCTCCCGCAAGTAATAAACTAATTTTACTTTGTTATTTTTTCTTTCCCATGGATTTGTTTTATAGAGTAATTACTTGTTTTTTGCGTATTTCTTGGATTAGGAGAGCCCGATCACCTCTCTTCTTCCGTGATTTCATGTTTTATTGTAGGCAGGCACTCATTGTTTGTAGGTCCGAGGAGAATAAATGAGGCTAATTTATGAACAAGTGATTCTTGAAGACAATGATAATGAAATAAAAAAATTTCAAAGACGTTTCTTAACACAGAGAAAACAAAATGAATAATTTTCATGAATTAATGGATTTATAAGATGAGAAATGGGGAATTTATTTCTATTTGAAGGTCCAAGTCCTTTCTGAAAAAAAAAAAAAAACATTTTTCCACTTATTCACCATTCACAAACAACATTACTGCAACAAAAAGCATAATCATAGTAACTTAAGTTATTTATTTTTTTCAATAAACAGTCGTTTATTTTCTGATTTCTCTTATGAAAAATAAAATGAGTAAGTTCTTAAGTTTCGCGATGTTGTTACTCTGGATGCTGCCACTTAGGATGTTCTTGCTCCTTAGATTCTGCTACTCCGTAATGTTGTTACTCCTTAGTCATTGTTACTCTGGATGCTGCTACCCAGGATGTTGTTACTCCTCCGATGCTATTACTCTGCGATGATGTTACTCCGCAATGTTGTTACTCCTTGGCTACTGTTACTCCAGATGCTTCTACTCAGGATGCTGCTACTCCTCGGATGCTGCTACTCAGCGATGCTGTTACTCCTTGGATGCTGCTACTCCGTGATGTTGCTACAATGAATGTTGTTACTTTCACTGTTGTTACTCCGGATGCTGTTACTCGTACTATTGTTACTCACACTACTATTACTCTAGATGTTGTTACTCACACCCTTTTACTTCAGATGTTGTTACTCACACTACTGTTACTCTGGATGCTGTTACTCACACTAATGTTACTCTGGATGTTGTTACTCACACTGTTGTTACTCTGGATGCTATTACTTGCATTGTTGTTACTCCGGATGTTGTTACTCGCACTGTTGTTACTCCAGATGTTGTTACTCACACTATTGTTACTCGCACTGTTGTTACTCCGGATTTTGTTAGTCACACTATTGTTACTCCGGATGTTGTTACTTGCATTGATGTTACTCCGGATGTTGTTACTCGTACTACTGTTACTCGCACTGTTGGTACTTCGGATGCTGTTACTCGCACTGTTGTTACTCCAGATGTTGTTACTCGCACTGCTATTACTCTGGATGTTGTTGCTCACACTGTTGTTACTCTGTATGTTGTTACTCACACTTCTGTTACTCCGAATGTTGTTATTGCCTCTTTTTTTAGTTCGGATGTTGTTACTTGCACTGCTGTTACTCCAGATGTTGTTACTCGAACTGCTATTACTCCGGATGCTATTTCTTGTACTGTTGTTATTCTAGATGTTGTTACTCCACCGGTGATGTGAATCTGTCATTATTGTTACTCCGGAAAATATTTCCAAGTGTTAGATGTTGTTACTCCTTCTAAAATTTTATAGGTGTCTGGCATTCTTACTCGTCTGATGTTGTTACTCCTCTGGTGATGTTACTCCATGGTGGTAATTTTCTAAGTACTTGGTGCTGTTACTCCTCTAGTGTTTTTACTCTGCCAAGATAAGTCGCCAAGTACGTCCTTGACCGACTCCATGGATTTATTTGGTATTTTACTTATAACATGATCAACTATGACTGATGGCACACATACTTTGCTTTTTTTTGGGGGGGGAGGGGGGGTGGGGGGCTGGTGTTGTATTTAAAGGATGATTATTTTGGTAATTCTTGTCAAGAATGATTCACACTTAATTCCTCATTATTTTGTAAAGTGACTAATCCTCGTTCATGTCACCTTCCTAACATCATTCTTTTTCCCCTTTCCTTGTTATTACCTAAGTCATGGTTGTTGTTAGCTCAGTCACAACTATTGTTGTTGGCCAATTTTCACATTCAATTCAACATATGTAGGTCTTTCTAATTTTTTTTTCGATTCGACGAATGGAAAATACTTTTAATGGTCTAGGCCCTCTTTGACATAATGATTGGGTAATCAATTTACCTTTTTTTATCTATGAACATAATCTTATTTTTAAGGAATAATTATGCAAAGATGATTTCATCATGTCAACTTTCAACTTTCCTAATTGGTCAAATCCTTGATCTTGTAAAATTTATGATGATGACCACGGAATTGTATTTAAATATTTCTGCCATTATCTAATGAATTGTTCCTCAACCCCAATCTCAACAATGAAAATTATATTTATCAGCAGTCATTTTAAGGTTATTAGTTTTTGAGAATAAAAACTATCAAAGTTTAAAATAGTTATTACACAACTTTTTACACCATCCCTAGCTCTTAAGGAGTTGACTTGCCACCCCATCTATTAAGTAATCTGTTATTGATTAATAAAAAATATAGTTGAATTTTAAACATAAATGGTCAACTGGAGGATAGGAGGTCTCATCATGAGCCAACCTACCATGATCATAGGTCCTAATAAAGTGAAATTACCACTGTTGGTCACCAAGCCATGGTAATGGCCTTCGGTCATAAAAGTGAAGGACAAGAGGTCTCATCGCGAGCCGAATTTTTCACTTTTGTTAGCTCTTATGAATGAAATTGTTATTTACCATGCCAAAACAATGATCTTTAGTTGACATCTTAGTAAATTTAAAAGGATTTTTGCAACTATGTACTTATTTCTAATAGATGGGATAGTGGCATCTCAATGGGTTAAAGAGGCATCCCCGTCGAGGCTATGGAGCATGCTGGCAGCAATGGCTATGCATATGGTATAGAAGTTAATTTAATGCCATAATATATTTGGTTACCTTATTTTCTCAAAGCTAATTTACAATAAAGCTGATTGTTGCATATACAAGGTTTTCCAACACTCATGGTTCATGGGGTATATTTAATCATTTCTTAGATGATCGTGGTAATGGTTTATATCTATTATTGAGTTATAAATATTTACTTTACATGTCAGGGATGAAACTTTTAGGATATTTGATATTTGACATATGGTATCATCTAATCTATAATTTCTTTATTCTACAAGTATCATACATTTAACCAAAGATAGTTGCTTTCCCAATCAAACAACATTTATTCATATCTTAACCAAAACACTAAGAGGCTTGATTCTGATCTTGAATCCCATGTAATTGGACAGACCTTGAAAAGAAAATACTGAGATAACTAATTCTCTTAATTTTTGTGCTCATAACAACCAAAGCTTATATGTATATGGAATGCATCTTTTCCCTTCTTATCCATTATTATTCCATGTCATTCACAATATGATTATTTCATTTTTATATGTAATGAGGTAATTGAGGTGATGAATTATTGATTAAGGATACTCATGATATTTTTTATAGATGACAAGGAAACTAATCAGTTTGGTGGAAGGAAACACTGCTATACTTTCTGATTACTTTTTTATCTTGCATGGCTTCCACATTCCACATCACTTTCAACATCATCTCAACTTACATCAGCTTCAAAAAAATGTTAATCCATACATACCATTCCACATTTTTATGGAGGTAAAACTTGAGGTAAAATAGCATAAGGTTTTGATTTACTAAAATTTTAGGAGAATGTCATGAAAAATCATTGACCATTATTTACTCATCGTTTTCAACCATTATTTCCCTTTCTTTACCACTTCCCATTTTTCAGAGACAAAATATCTCAGTTTGGGGGAGTGTTACTTTCATTATCATGAACATAACATTAATATTATTTATCATCCATCGATCTCATTATTCATTCTCAAAATCTCCCTTATTCCATGTTGTTATACACCAAACAAAGATTTCATCCATGATTGTAGAGACCACCCCAATTTGTTTTCTAGTGTAGCATGAGGGCATGCTAATTCTCGAGTTTGGGGGAATGGTTGCTATGCATGAAGAATTATTTCTCATTTCTTCCTCATTTAAGGTATACAATCCTAAAATTGATTTCTTTATATCCTTAAAATTATCAACTGGATTCTTCTGAATTGTCGACAACAAATGTATGATTAATCTGGTTTGTAATAAAGTTTGTATTTACTTGTATCATACTTTGTTGCAACTTCATCTACATATGGTTGACATTATACATGAATTTTTTTTTAACGAAGCATTTGAAAAAAATGTCTCTTCCATCAATATTATGGGCTAGGGTGAGCATTTGGATTATTGTATTACAACTTGGTTAATACTGAGGCATTGCGCTGTATAAGGACATGCAACATGTTAAGTTTGGGGGAGATGTTGAGCCACTAATTTGTATTATTATGATCACTTCTTAACATCCATTTCATCCATTTATAATATTCTTTTATCACATTATTTATCATAATCTATTATATAATTCCATTTTATAATTATTTATGCTCTTTTGGGTAAATAATATATTTTTTCTTTATTTTAATTAATTAATGATAATTATGCATGATTTTTCCAATGATAGTTTATTAATGAATTCGTTATAACATAGCTCACTATTTTAGCCTCCAATATCTCTTCTAGATTTCATATTTTATATCTAGTTGTTAATTAAATATTCCAACTCAGAAATTCGCTTTTGTGTTTAACGTTTCAGGCAAACGAAGAAGAATCTTGAAAATCTGAAAAAATATATGAAAAAACTTTCATCTATCTTACCAACGGTTAATATTTAGCACCCCTTCCAAGTACATATGTCTACTAATGTTCTAGAGCTATTGAAATGTTAATTATTTTTATTCTTATGCTTTTTCTGAAAGGAAGATACAACTAGGGATAATACATTATTCAAAGAGATTTTGTTGGGGAGAATACATTATTCAAATATATTTCTGCATGGGAGTATGTTATTAAAAGAGGTTTTTGTTGAGATATGAATAAAAAGTGGTTATAGAACCTATATTTTTGTGTGATGCGAGGATGAAGATCCTCATATTTGTTTTAATCTTATTGAGCTTAGGCGTGCGAAATTTTCATAAGAAATTCGTCCGGTGTTCAATTTATTTTTCACAATGTTTTTTCACATGCGTGCAAAATTACTAATAAGATGTAGTGACTTTTTTATTTGCATGATAATTCATAGATGATTAGGAGAAATTAGATTAACAATGTATATTGATTTATTATACTTTAACAATAGAAGATTTAGAATTCATCTTTATCCAAATTCAAGTGTGGATAAATTGATTAAAACCTAATCCTAACAACCAAATATTTGTGTATAACCAACTATGTGTATGATTTATTCATGTTATTGAAATAAAAGATATTGTAACTTTTAATGCATCAAATTAAATGGTTTGGTTGAATGAAGTGTAAACAGATATTCAATTTGAAGCTACACTCATGTATATTTGATATGCAATTGCTTTAAAAAATAATTTCAAATTCCAACTAAGAGTAGTGGAGTTTTGTGAAGCAATTAAAAATCTAGGACCTTCTTGTTTCTATAGGTGGTTCATAATGATAGGTAAATTCATTAGGCTACCGTTCATTCCAATAGAGGTATCGAAAGTCACCATAGATCACCATAGAAGGTGAATAGGGGCACGGGTTGTTGCTAAGCTCTACTCGGTACTGTTTTGTTAAAGTTGTGTACTTGTTGGTTGGTGCCCCATCTCGATAGGCCAAGTGAGCACTCTCTATAATCTATGAGGCTATATTTGGATAACAATGCAAATTCTTTAACTAAAGAAGTTGTTGGTACATTTTGAGCACTCTCTATAATCTATGAGGCCAGATTTGGATAACAATACAAATGCTTTAACTATAGAAGTTGTTGGTACAGTTTTTTTAATGTATGGATGAGGTGTGGATTAAGTAATTGGTACAAATTGATTTAATGTATGGATGAGGTGTGGATTCAATGTTGTTCATAGTCATTTCACAATAAAAAATTATTAAGATATATATAGTTAATGTTAGTCAAGTTAAGAAGTCTTATTCTTTCTACTTAGTAACATGAAAAGAATATTTTTTAATAATTATTTTGTTTATATATAAAATGAATATTTTAACATAATAGTTTTATACTCTATAAATAAAATTTATTTTATTCTATTTGAAAAGGGAAAAGACAAGAAAAACCTAGAAATATTAATATTTTTTTTTCAAAATGGTAGTAAATTTTCATTACTCATTTGTGTTGTATGTTTATGTGTTATTTTTCTGTTATTTGTTTTATGTTTTATTTTTCTTTTTATTGGCATTGTAGCTCTTAATTTTTCCATTATCTTAAAAAGGTAAAGACAAGACAAATATAAAAATATTAATCATTATTTTTCCAAATGATATTAAATATTCATTATTGATTTCCTTTATATGTTTATGGGTTGTTTTTTTTAATATTTTATTGAAGCTTTATTTTCTTTATTTAATTTCCCTTAATCCCAAAAAGAAAAGACAAGAAAAACCTAGTAATATTAATAACAAGTTCCAAAATAGTAAATAGTCATTAGTGATTTAGATTTTCTTTCTATGCATTAATGTGTTTTTTAATAATTTCATTCACAATTTATTTTTCTTTCTATAATTTACCTTTTATCCTTAAAAAAAAATTAAAAAAAAAATTAAAAAACTAAAAATATTAATAACATTTTTTCCAAAATAATAATAAATTATCATAAAAAAATTAATAACTTCTATTTAAAAAAAATATTATTGCTTTCTATTTTTCTTTTATTATATTTTTATTTTTCAATCTATTTAGATCGATCTAAAGGTTAAATATTATGACTTGGTTATATGCTTTATGTGTTATTTTTCATTTTATCCTTTTCTTTTCCCTTTATTATTAGCATCGTAGCTTTTCAGATTCAATATATATACAATATTCAGAGACACAGCAAGGCAGAATACAATATACGAAGAGATTTTGCTGGGGAGAATATGTTATTCAAAGAGATATCTGCCTAGTGAGTTGACATATTATCTAACTCTTTCATTGTTAGGTGTCATTACATTTATTTCTATGGTTAGCTGTCATGCATTGTTTGCAAGGTGTTATAGTTAGTTCAAGTTTACTTCAGTTGATTGGGTGTCATTTATTGTTAATGTTCTTTTTATGTAATCTATTTAATTCTCTTGAATATTGAGAATAGCAAACTCTCCTCCACAAATTCTCTTAGATTTTTGTGAAAGAAACCTATGAGAGATTTTTGTGAAAGAAACCTGTGAGAGAGTACGTTATTGAAAGAGGTTTTTGCTGTCATAAAAAAACTCACGGTTATGGAAATTGGATTTTCAGGATTTTCACGTTATGCCAGGATGAAGATGCTCGTTTGTGTTTTAATAACATTATTGAGCTTTAGGGGTGTGTCCTTTACTTTACGTAAAAAAAATCATCGGGTATTCAATCTATTTTGCACAGACTATTTTCTCACATGCCTGCAAAAACACTAATATGATACAGTAACCCTTTTATTTGGCTGATAATGCAGAGATCGTTGGGAGAGAAATTAATGATAAACAAACCACGTCTTCGTCAGAACGTCGTGGCCCCGCTTTTTTTGTAATCTTTCGTTTTTGAGTCCATGTTTTATCTATAATCTTTGATATAAAATACACAATATATTATGTAAATGTGCATTGGATTGGATAAAATATATTGGTGTACAATTGAATGATATAAACGACTGTTACAGGTGATGGGAGAGGGTAGAAGCGAGGTTACTAGTGGCTCTGGGCCGCCATCATGTGTTAAGAAATGCGGGGTGTGCAACCCTTGTAATCTTGTGCAGTGCGCCATCACTCCAAAACTGCAGTGCATTCAAAAACGTGTGAAAATTACTATCCCGTGGTGCGGAAATGCGAGTACGGCAACAAAATATTTAACCCTTGGAAACTACCAATCAGCCTCGTATTTCACCGCTCGCAAAACTGTTCGACTCACCGCCACCTTTTGCAGAAATCAGAGCCCATGCGATACATGTCTTTATGTATGAAATAACGAATCTTAGCTTTTATTATAAATCAGTTATACAGAGCTTGACGACTAATGGGTCCATTAGTTTTGCTTAACAGTTTTGTCAGTTTATTTTATTTTTCTTTCACCTCCAATGAATTTTGTTGTGGCCTTTTAAGTAAATGAATATCTAAATTGGATTTTTGATTCATGATTAAACATGACAATGTAATAATATTTACTTCTTAAAGATGGTAACTCAAATTTTTAGTATTATATTAATAGGTATTGAATTATTTAGTAATTATATTTTTTGTATTTTATCGTGTAGGAATAGTTTGCTGTGAGTAAATGATTTCAATTTGTTAAAGATAAATGTAAGTTTTGAATTATTGAGTGATGATGAGTAAATGATTTTATTTCAGATAAATATAAGTTTTGATTTATTTGTGGTAACTCAAGTTTTAATATTATCTTAATAAGTTTTGAATTATTGACTGATAATGAGTAAATAGTTTTATTGAAGATAAATATTAGTTTTGATTTATATGATAATTCAAATTTTGGTATTATGACAATGGGTTTCAAATAGTTGGGAAGTTAATTTTTAAATATGATTTCAATTTTTTCTAAACAAATAATTAAATTTATTTTTTTAACAAATGATTCTAAGTTATTAAACATAAATTTTAAGTGATTTGTTTGAAATAAAATTTTAAAATACTTTTCTCCATTATCATAAAATATCATTCAATTCAATGTTTTCATAAAGTGGTCATTATTTAATTATAAATGACCTATTACATTTATTTTATAAAATAATTTAAATATAAATTTTATGTAATTTGTTTGAAATATTTTTCTCCATTATCATGAAATATCATTCACTTCAATATTTGCATAAAGTGATCACTATTTAATTGTAAATGGCCAAATCACATTTATTTTATAAAATAATTTAATTAAAAAAATATTAATGTCACAATTTAGTTATAAATTTCCTATTATACTTGGCAGTTTACATCTATATATTTATCTAATAAAGCAATTTAATTAAAAAGAAATATGAGTATTTAGATATTCACATTCACACTAGAATATTATGTTTTTAATATTTCTATTTTTAAATACTATATATAATGCATGACGATTATGTGATATCATCAAGATAGATTAAAACTTAAAAGAAAATAATTAAAAATTAAAATTGAAGAAAAAAAAAATGTGTTTAATGTAATATTATTACTAGTTAATAAAAATATATTGATTGTGCACTATAATTTAGTATAAGCAAGATATTGTCACATAACATAATATTTAAAAATAATAAAGTAATAACTATATTAACACATTGAAAAATAATAATAACAAAAAAAAATTAATGCCCATCATAAATAAAATACTTCAATTTGCATGATGTGTAATTCATTCTATATTTATTTTGATTTGTGTGTCACAGAACTATAATATGTCAATGTTCATATTAAATAACACAATTTTATAGTCACCATGAGTTCAACTAGAATTATAGCATTGTGAAAAGGATTATTGGAGGATGAGAATTTTATTGCATATGGATTTGGAGTAAAAAAAATTTCCTCTTTGAGATTCTTGACACCCATGTTATTTTATATGTATGTGAGGCATAGGGTTGCACTATATCCATATAATCATGTATGTGACGTCTCTTGTTGTAGTATATGAGTGGAGGAATATCTAGATGATGCCTAGTCTTGGGTGGACTACTATGGGATAAAAGAGGATATCTTGTGAGAAAATAAGGATAATATTAAATTTACTATTACCTGCAAATTTAAGGATAAATTTTGGGATGATAAGGACCTAGAGGGGAAAAGGAAGCTAAGGTATTATAAGGAGAAGATCAACCACATCGTTTCTAACAAAAATTATCTCTAGTGACCAGTACTAAGAAGAAAATGAAAATAAAACATAATAACTAATTCTCATGAACTTTGGAGTGAAACTGGAAGTTGGTCTACTCTAAAAAAAACTTGGGAAGAAATAAGTTGTAACCTTTTCCATACTAGGAGGGTTCAAGATGAAAATAAATTTCATTTATATTGTTTATCTCTTACATCTATTATCATTTTCAAAACATTTGCAACACCTACAACCTTCTTGACTTGTTGAGTCAACAAGCTATAATGACCTTGGAGTACTTATTTCTCTTCTTTTATGATCATCATAGACATTAAATGTGTAACATACATCATTATAACCATTAAAAAAAAAAAAAATTGTTTACAAAACTTACACTTACATTTACATCCTATTTTGATTTCTACATTCGCATTAGTATTGTCTATTCCACGCAAGACTTAACATGTGTCATGCATTTAGATAATATATGTCCCACATTTAGTAAAATATCTCAAGCATTTAAGTTTAATACATTATATACACATTAGACGAAGTTTACTAAGGTTAATTCCTGGCTTGAATTTTCTGGAGTAATCAACGAGTCAACCACCATACGGCCTTAATTAAATTCATTGTACGGATGTTTATTGCAATCAATTTGTAATTTAATTGTTAACCCTTTTCCATATGGTGAATTTGGAAGTGTTGATGGCTATTCTGTCTGGTTTGTCGATGTTAACGCCACTACGGTGGACAGATGGCGAATTCTCTGCCCTTTATCTCACATTTCGACATTCAATGGTGGCAAAGAATTAGGGTTACAGTAATGACCCTATTACCAATAACCGCTTTCATTGCTTCTCGATCATTTCGACCCTTGCTCCGTTGGAGAACCACTTTGCCTCTGCAACAACCCATTAGGGTTTCCTCTAGTGTTGACAGATTTCCGGTAGCCAGAAGCATGGTGAGTCTTTACAAGTTTATTTTGGGTTTCTTGCTATTGTTGTTTACCATGCCATAAGTCTCCTCGCGTGAGTATATGTCATGTTATAGTTTTTCTTTGTTCCATAGTTAATTTCACAGGTTTTGTTTTTTCGACTATCATGAATTCAATCTTCTTTTTGGTCTTAAGCTCTACAGCTTTTCCCTTAGGCCGCCGTAGTGATTTTGGGCTCTAGAGAATAAAGTCTCTTTCCTCACCTGAGCGAGGTCCAACAAATCCATCATAAAACCCTTACTATATTTTTGTTTGTTTGCACACAAATCTCCTCTATTTGTCTTGAGCTCAATCGGTATTCTTACCTTCAATTTATTGGTAACACTTACAGGATGTGCTTCTTATACTTCAGCGACAAAACTATTACAGGTAATTCTGTAGCACAATATAATAATTTTATTCTAAAACTCTCTAGGATTTAAAGACTAGGTTGGTTGTTTACTGATTTCTTTCACAATTCCTTTGTTCGCAGGTTTTCTTATTGTTTCTTTTGTAAGGATGCACTCCATGAAGTTCACATATCATTTCTCTAACTTCTTTTGGCTCTTTCAGGTACCCCTTTGTTGTGAACCACTTGGTCCCAGAAAGGTCAGGCTTGCGGAGGGTTTATGACTGGTTATAGAGTTTTGTTTTAAATCTCTTATCGAAAATGTTAACTCTTTCCTTAAGGCCAATACCCTATATGGGCATGCCAGGTAGTTTTATGTAACAGTTATTATTTTAAATTTTTCTTATTCAGACTCAAATATATATATACTTTTACATTTGCTCGAATATAAGCTTTGGCTTTTATCGGATGTTTTGGTTGTAGTCTTATTACGAATCCTTTCTTATATTTTTCTATACACAGCATAATATATTTATGATTACGATTTCTTGTTTGCCCTATTCGATTCTGGATATAAATATACTTTCTTTGTTGGGTTAAACCCATTGCATGTACATTTGGTTGTTTTCGACAATAATTACTTGTAAACCTTAACTGAGTTTTTTGGTTTGTTCTTCTTCGTAACGATTTATAGTCATCATTCTTCTATGGAGGTTTTCTTGAATATATTTATATTTGCATATACAGTGTGGCATTTGTGGAAATTACACAGTAATGCTTATTTCGATCTAAAGACTTAAATTCTGTATCTTTCTTTTTTATCTTTGGTACATTTATAAATATTTAAGCAGAACCTTGCTACTTAGGTATTTTCAAAGAAAAACTCTGTAGACCATTTCTTTCAATTCCAGAGTTAATAACTACAATGTTGGTTATAATTTTTAGATAAAGCTTTGAGTATGTTTTCCATGCATTCAGACAACAGATATTCTTATTCTTGATTATTTTTCTTTAAGATTAAACATGAAAATGGTCAAACCATTTTGTTCGTGTTTAACCTCTTTGCAGGGAACGACCAACTCGGAACCTTCATCTTGAGGCTACTAAGTTAACGGTTCCCTGTCTCATTCTGTAATTTCTTGAATTGTAGGCTTGATGAAAATCAGCTGAAAACACGGTTGGGATAGTCGTGTTTGAGGATACATGGGCATATTTTCAATACATGTCTCTATCATACGTATCCCTTAATGTATAATTTCTAACCTAATTTTAATCACTCGATTTGGATTTGAAACGAAAAATTTATAACGAAAACAATGACGGGATGTCTAGTAGGCAGCTAAGGAACAGAGTTGGGACAATCCGTTTTTGAAGGCTTAAATGACTAGATTTTGAAAACCTGTTTCTATGGTATATTCAAATGTGAATATAGTTTACAACACAATTTGAATCACTTTATTTTGATATCATATGAGGAAGTTATGACCAAAATATTGACTTCTTATCATAAATTAGCACTCTTGAAACTTTGCTTTTTCGGCTATTCACTAGAGTATTTGACCCACCAATTATTATTTCCTTCAAAACCAGTTTCTATTGGAGATATATAAATGAATCTAGTTTAATATTCAATTTGAATCAGTTAAATCTATCATCAAACAAAAATATTATGCATGAAATATCAACTGTTGGTCTGTGCTAGAAAATCAAAAATAACGCTAGTATGCAGGTTGTTCTAAGAAAATTTATCATATCATTACATGGAATTTTTTAAAAATGTTTCAATCATATACATATCTTTGAATTAACTTTCATTTTTCTTTGGAATCACTCAAATTGGAAGAAAAAAGAAGAATTTATCATTGAAACACTGCTGGTTAGTATGGTTGGCCACGACTCTCCTGCAGGTAATAAACTAATTTTACTTTGTTATTTTTTTTTCCTATGGATTTGTTTTCTAGAGTAATTATTTGTTTTTTTGCATATTTCTTGGATTAGGAGAGCCCGATCACCTCTCTTCTTCTGTGATTTCATGTTTTATTATAGGTAGACACTCGTTGTTTGTAGGTCCGAGGAGAATAAATGAGGTCAATTTATGAACAAGTGATTCTTAAAGACAATGATAATGAAATAAAAATATTTCAAAGATGTTTCCTCACACAGAGAAATAAAAATGAATACTTTTCATCAATTAATTTATTTATAAGATGAGAAATGGGGAATTGATTTCTATTTGAAGGTCCAAGTCATTTCTGAAAAAAAAAAAAAAACGCTGCATTTTTCCGCCTTCACCATTCACAAACAACATTACTGCAACAAAAAGCATAATCATAGTAACTTAAGTTACTTATTTGTTTTCAAGAAATAGTCGTTTATTTTCTGATTTATCTTATGAAAAATAAAAGGAGTAAGTTCTTAAGTTTCATGATGTTGTTTCTGATTTCTCGCACTATTGTTATAGGATGCTATTACTTGCATTGTTGTTACTCCTGCCCCATTGGTACTTAGGATCTTTGTTACTGCCTTTGTTACTTCGGATGTTGTTACTGCTTGTTGTTACTCACTGATGTTGTTTATTAGCACTTTTGTTACTCTGGATGTTGTTACTTACCTTCTTTGTTACTCCGAATGTTGTTACTCGGCTTGCTATTACTCTGTTGGATGCTATTAATTATTACATATTATTCTAGATTTCGTTATAAAATCGACGTGTGAATGCGACATTGTTGTTACTCCAAAAAATATTTCCAAGTGTTGGATGTTGTTCTCCTAAAATTTTTATGTAACACCTCCGGATTCAATTTCTCTCACCTGGATGTTTGCGTAAGGTGTTTAGAAATTTACTTTCCCATTCCATCTTGTTAAAATTTCCTCTACTCATTAAGTAGTTATTACCCCACTATCCCTTATTAGCAGCATGGAATGTTCCTCTTGGTATACATTTCAGCTATGTATATAACATTCAGAACTCTTGGTATAAACATAGGGTATTCTCCCTAAACATAATATGGTCATTCCTGTCTTTCAGTGCTGCACCTAACGCATATATATGTAACACATTTATATCACCCATTTTTGACTTCACATCTATATCACCGATATAATTATCACAACATTGTTGAATCTACATATATATACCACATATACATATATATCATTACATGGTTGAATCCACATATATATATAGCACCTATATATATAACATATAGATATATAGCACGCATCTACTTTCTTGATATATCTAAACCTTTAATAATCTAAATCGAAGGTGCGCATATATATGTTAACCATTTAATAACACCTATAATTGTTTTTCTCTATTCATTAAGGTCGAGCGATCTTAACAACCCGTTGCGTGGATTATTAATAGGTGGCAATTTACCTCTTACCCTGATCTGGTCCGATTTCCTCTCAGGATGCATATTCTCAATGTTCAGATTTGTGATTTGATACATCCCACAAGGCATACAAGGGATACACATTTATGGTGATAGTTCGGCTAACGGTCGACTGTGTCAACCAAATCACGAGGTCGATTTTAACTGGACAAATTTTAATGCTAGGGTTTGCGTGTTGCTTTTCGTCGTCTATGGGAAGAAAGCCTGGCTCGAGCGTAGCCGAATGGCTCATAACTCCGAAGTCCACCGAATGACACGAGGGTACCTCCTCCTGTACTCGCGCGGCGATCTTTAATTGCCCGACCCTCGGGTACGACGCTTCCACCATCTCCTCTGCAAAATTTACTCCCTCGACTTTACTTGTTGAAACCCTTATTGTACATACTCTTGCCAACAACGTGGCGATGTATTTGTTTATACATCTCACGAGTACTGATGCGCTTTATGCAGAGGGTTCCAAAGATCATAGGGATTCCCTCAACTGCCTGGTCGACATATGGATGAAAATGGCGTGGAGTGTTCCTATGACTCTTCCCGGAAGGCTTTACATAAGACCGGTTCACTCCGAACCCTGCTAAGTTCGAGCGCCGAGAGATAAGGTTCTGTTGGTCCTGCGTTGGATTTCGCATTCCCTACCAGTCAGGTAAATCAACACTGCAACTATGGTGATCCAGGATTCGTAATCCTCTATTATTCGGGCATCATTGCTAGTTTCTGTGGTTGTATTTTGGTTTCCAGTTGTGTAGATGTTGATTCGAACTAGTAAATCAAATAGCTTGACAATGTAGGGGTTTACATCACTAACTCTGTGTATGTCAGATGCGTTATGCTGGACTTCTGTTTGCCTGACTACCCCGGACAACCATCAACCTAGGAAGAATGCATAAGGTAAGCGTATTCTATTTTTAACAGAGTCCTTCTATTCCTTTTTGGGTTATTCTATTTCAGTTTTGGTAATATTTTTCGCCCTCTGTTCATTTCTTCCGGGTTTTTTTTTTTTCCAGAGCTACGATGATAGAGGGTCTGGAAACCAACGAGACTGACGGACCCTACTCATTTACCCTGAATTCCTATGCGCAGAGTTGCTCGTGGTCGGAGGTGGCGAGGTAAGGGGTTCTAGTTCCTTTGCCCGTTTCGTTTTTGACTGAGTAAGAGTAGCTATTGGTAATTGTCCCATTTCTCATACAGGAGCCAAGAAGGGATTCGGCAGTTGAGTGTAGCGATGGCGCTGGACTCATTACACACAGATCTTCAGCGTGAGCGAGCCAACTCGACTCAGCCGTGAATGATTTCTGAGCTATTCAGATTTTCTGTCACGTTTCTATCGTGGCTATAACCTTGTGTTTTTTGTTAACCACATTGGTCATGCATTTAGATTTTATGTAGTATCTGATAATGGTGATACCTTCGTCAGCCATCTTACAATCTTTCCACAGTTACGTGTCATATTTGTTTTTCGACGGGTTTTGAGATCTCCTCCACGCATTTCTGCTACAAGCATTTCCATGATAACCTACCCAGCGTACTGTTAACTATTTTCTCATGTTACCCTTCTATTTATGTTTTTATAGAATTATTCTCAACTCTACATTTAACTTTTGAACTCGCTGCCTATGGATTTAAGTATTTATTTAGCCATATTCAGTTATAGGGATATGGCCCCTTTGTTTCTCTGGTTCGCGGTTTCAATATATGAGGTACTCTGTAAATCATATAAGTTGTATAATGTCACGTCTGGTTTAGTAGAAATTTTAATGTTAGTGTCGTTTTTAAGTTAACCCCTGGTAATTAGTAACATGCTATTTATGCATTTACATACGCAAGATTTTCGTTGACTGGT
This sequence comes from Pinus albicaulis, assembly GCA_034641835.2. Lineage (NCBI taxonomy): Eukaryota > Viridiplantae > Streptophyta > Pinopsida > Pinales > Pinaceae > Pinus > Pinus albicaulis. The sequence continues at coordinate 256,741 of JAXQQM020085355.1, forward strand.
ACAACTCTCACTGGAATACCGCATGGCCTTTTTCATGCAACTCGAAATTCTCTGTTGAATCTTCCAGCTTGCTTCTGCGCGAGTCGTCGCTGAATGTCAAAGGTCACGCCTTACAATTTATTTGTTTCGTTTTTGTATACGTATATTTCTTTGAGATCTGGGTTTTGCAGGGATGGCAAAGTGCCACATCCGCTTCAATTGTTTGCGTCGACTTTACTTACCATTAAAACCAGGTTGTTATAACCGGCTTGCATGCTAAAACGCACATTTATATACCAATAGTTTTTGTGTTTGTAGTTGGTGTCATAAACCATATATTGATATTGGACTTGAAATCCATAATGACAAGACGTAGAATTCGTATTTTATACAAGCATCCTAGACAGATGGTGTTTTTACGATTTCATTTGACATAAGCACAATGCCCAGCAAATTAGATAACAACGATGATTTAATATGAGTCATAGTGGCTGCATGGTTCGATTGGACTCTTACCCCGCTCATATATTCATTTATAATTGTTGTTACAATTATTTATTGTTTTATTCACGGCTTTTATATCCTATTCTTGGTTGATACACATATATATATATACCTTGTTCTTATTTTAGCTCACGGCGTTTGTATTCTAATTTCAATTCTTTTTCTTGATGCATACGTATATGTATTCGGTAGGACTTTGGCTGTGATACTTATTACAAGGAGTAAAGGTAGATTGAAAAATGCAATATATACACTTATAAATGCTACAAGTGCTAATAATGATATAACACCTCTATAGAGTAGAACTTCTTCTCAAATTATAAAATTTCGAAATACATATTCCAATCTTCTTGCTTCTCTTGTATGGTACCATGTGAGTTTCAGATCTGCTACCATAGTTTTCTAACATATGAGCATATAATCTCACCTTGGCATGTATATAGATGAAACCATTTAATAATTAATTATCTATAGAAACTAAGTTCCTGCAGATTTAGACCTTCTTGGGTTTAGAGTTTCTGCAGGATTCTATTCTATGGATTTCTGGTCTACAACTAAACAGAGTCTGAGAGGTAAATGCCTTAAGATAGATTCTGTTCAATGTAGTACTAAATCAATTATATCATTTCCTTAATTTTTTCCTTTTGTTTTTATATGTAGCCAATTCATACCACAGCAAATCAAAGTAAACAAGAATTTCAGAAACATACCACTATTGCAAATGACCAACCTCCCCACCTTAGAATCCTCTTTGTCTCCCAGGATTCACCCCCGAGCTGAGATCACCTCCCAAGACAGACCAACCCCTGATCTTCTTAGGAGCAGCTTATTTAAGCTCATAATTCCCCAAGCATGTTTCTAATTCTGCGTCAAGAATAGCAGGATGCTTTCTTTCCTGTTTAGCCAAGGCTTCCCATTTTGGGATTCTTTAAAGCTGTTTTATGCTTTTCCTCAGCTTTTCTAGCTTTTCTTTACCTCTTCCCAACTACTCCTCTTCATTGGGGAAATTTAGATTCCTCCTTAGAATCTAAATTAATTTCTTTCAAGGATTTTTGAAAGATTGTGGGGATTTGTTGCCTTATCCATCCTCATGGAATTGGCAAGTGATCTCTAATTCTCATCTTGGTCAAAATGCACAATCATTTTATTTATTTCCTCAAATAAAATATGCAAATACATTCACACCATACTTATCCCTTGGGGTCCCCCCCTTAGGATTTAAAGTTCAAATGTCTAACTTTAAAATTTCACCACACAAATTGGGGGTGTTACATATCCCCCCTCTGAAAATAAACACCGTCCTCGGTGTTATTATTTAACTACTAGAGTTCACTTAAACAAAAATGGATATTTCTCCTTCATTTCAGCTTCCCTTTCCAAGGTAGCTTCTTCAGCAGTAAAGTGCTTCCACTGCACTTTTACTCTGGCCACTGTTCTGTTTCTCAATTCAATTTCTTCCCGCTCCAATATTTGAAGCGGTTCTGGCAGAAACTGCCCTTCTGGTTCCACCTGTACAACATTCCAATCAACTATGTGAGAAGCATCATGCACATATCTTTTTAATAATGAAATATGAAACACATCATGCACTCTAACATGGGGTGGTAAGGCCAGCTTGTAAGCCATTGGTCCCACCCTTTCTAAAATTTCAAAAGGCCCACAATATCTAGGAGCAAGTTTTGCACAACTTCCAGCATAAAGTGTGCTCTTTTTGGGTTTGATGCGCAAATACACATGATCCCCTTCTTTGAATTCTCGGTGCACTCTTTTCTTATCAGCATAGCTTTTCTGGCGATCTTGTGCTATCTTGATATTTCTTTGTATCTGTTTAACAATTCTCTCCATCTCTTGTAGTGCATCTGGTCCCAACACCAGTTTATCCTCTGGTTGACTCCAGCTCAAGGGAGTACGTCACTTTCTCCCATAGAGTGCCTCAAACGGACTCATCTTAATAGAGGATTGGTAGCTATTAAGAAGTAAGAATAAAATCAGATAGGCCAGCTATACATTGATAAATAGTCTATTGCTCATATGGAATAGAGTTACTCTTTTCCTAGCATTAGTATAACTGATAGAATACTCAGCTATGCACTTTACCAATGTTAGCATTATTATTCAGTTCATATATGCAACCATGATTTCCACCCTTTTCTGCTACCAATCATGTATAATTCAGAGCTATTATGAAACTTCTCTAATGGGCAACTAAGCATACCCTCTCAGTAAGGCAGCATCAATCTTTGCTACTGTATTAAGATAGTTTCAATATCTTCACTTTAGGAACCCTGACTTTCTTTTACATGACGATGATAGTAAAACAATGGCTACATATGTCATTGTAAAATTTATTTATTTTTTTATAAATTTTATAACAGTTAACCATTTCTTTCTGAGCACATATCTTGCCCAATTTTTGAACTTAGGGCTCCGATACCATTTGTCACGTCTCCCAAACCCATTTTTTTTTTTTCTATATGTCCTGGGATTCTGTTATTGATCACAGTGACTTCTGTGCCATCAGTATTATTATGATAGATTAATCTATTTGGAACTGAATGTTCAGGGGTACTGGTTTATTAACAGCTTCTGTTTATACACACAACATTAAATACTCATTTAGAAGATAGCCATCTATGCCTATACATAGTGATTATATTGGTTGCCCCATTAATCTATCATCTCAACCTCATTATTTCAATGTACTCATCTCTACACCCAACCAATTGTCTCTACTGTCAATAGCTGTAGTTGCAATTACATAATGTACTGAACCATTAATCCATCTAACAGTGGCATACTGCAACTTAACATACAATTCATACATTCCCTAATGTACTATAGCATTGAAATTTCATAATTTGCCTAAAGGATTATAACATCACAACTTCATAAATTTCATAAAAGCCTATAACATCACAATTTCATAAATTGCATAAAGGAATATCATATCACAATTTCATAAATTGAGTAAAGGAATATAACATCACCATTTCATAAAAACAGAGATGATTAACACAGACTTACAGATATCTCCAAATTTATGCATGCACACCTCTACCATGACCAGACCTCCCAACCATAGAATCCTCTTTATCTCCAAGGATTCACCCCCGAGCAGAGATCACCTCCCAGCACAGATCAACCACTAATCTGTCTAGGATCAGCTTATTTAAGCTCATACCCCAAAGCATGTTTCTAATTCTGCGTCCAGAATAGCAGGATGCTTTCTTTCCTGTTTAGCCTAGGCTTCCCCTCTTGGGGTTCTTTAAAGCTGCTTTAAGCTTTTCCTCAGCTTTTCCAGCTTTTCTCACCTCTTCCCAACTACTCCTCTTCATTGGGGAAATTTAGATTTCTCCTTAAATCTAAATAAATTTCTTTCAAGGATTTTTGAAAGCTTTTTGGGGATTTGTTGCCTTATCCATGCTCATGGATTTTGGCAAGTGATCTCAATTCTCTTTTTGGTCATAGTGCATACATAATATTTTATTTATTTTTTCATAATTACAAAATTATCCACATCCACACAAAAATCATCCACTGGGGTCCATTCCCCTTTGGATTTATGTTCAAATGTCTCATTGGAAAAGCATAGAACTTGGGGGGTGTTACGAGGTGACATTTTGATTTTGTATGACAACCTTATTAATACTTTCCGAGACATTGCGTTGTATAGGGTATGCAACACGCTAATTTTGGAGAATGTTGAGCCACTAATTTGTGTTATTATGATCACTTTTTAACATCCATTCTAATATTAATTTATCACATTATTTATCATAATCTATTATATAATTCCATTTTATAATTATTTATGCTCTTTTGGGTAAATAATATTTTTTTTCTTTATTTTAATTAATTAATGATTATTATGCGTGATTCTTCCAATGATAGTTTATTAATGAATTCGTTATAACATAGCTCACTATTTTAGCCTCCAATATCTCTTCCAGATTGCATATTTGATCTTTAGCTGTTAATTAAATATTCCAACTCAGAAATTCGCTGGAATAACAAGATACAATTTTGCATTTAACGTTTCTGGCAAACGAAGAGGAATCTTGAAAATCCAAAAAAATATATGAAAAAACATTCCTCTATCTTACCAACGATTAATATTTAGCACCCCTTCAAAGTAGAGATGTCTACTAATGTTCTGGAGCTGTTGAAATGCTAATTATTTTTATTCATATGCCTTTTTTGAAAGGAAGATACAACTAGGGATAATACATTATTCAAAGAGATTTTGTTGGGGAGAATACGTTATTCAAAGATATTTCTGCATGGGAGTATGTTATTAAAAGAGGTTTTTGTTGAGATATGGAAAAACAAGTGGTTATAGAACTTATATTTTTGTGTTATGCGAGGATGAAGATCCTCATATTTGTTTTAATATTATTGAGCTTAGGAGTGCGTAATTTTCATAAGAAATTCATCCGGTGTTCAATTTATTTTGCACAATGTTTTTTCACATGCGTGCAAAATTACTAGTAAGATGTAGTGGCTTTTTTATTTGCATGATAATTCATAGATGATTAGGAGAAATTAGATTAACAATGTATATTGATTTATTATACTTTAAAAATAGAAGATTTAGAATTCATCTTTATCTAAATTCAAGTGTGGATAAATTGATTAAAACCTAATCCTAATAACCACATATTTGTGTATAACCAACTATGTGTATGATTTATTCATGTTATTGAAATAGAAGATATTGTAACTTTTAATGCATCAAATGAAATGGTTTGGTTGAATGAAGTGTAAATAGATATTCAATTTGAAGCTAGACTCATGCATATTTGATATGCAATTGCTTTAAAAAATAATTTCAAATTCCAACTAAGAGTAGTGGAGTTTTGTGAAGCAATTAAAAATCTAGGACCTTCTTGTTTATATAGGTGGTTCATAATGATAGGTAAATTCATTAGGCTATCGTTCATTCCAATAGAGGTACTGGAAGTCACCACAGATCACCATAGAAGGTGACTAGGGGCACGGGTCTTTGCTAAGCTCTACTCAGTACTGTTTTGTTAAAGGTCTGTACTTGTTGGTTGGTGCCCCATCTCGATAGGCCAAGTGAGCACTCTCTATAATCTATGAGGCTAGATTTGGGTAACAATTCAAATTCTTTAACTAAAGAAGTTGTTGGTGCATTTTGAGCACTCTCTATAATCTATGAGGCCTGATTTGGATAACAATAGAAATGCTTTAACTATAGAAGTTGTTGCTACATTTTTTTAATGTATGGATGAGGTGTGGATTAAGTAATTGGTACAAATTGATTTAATGTATGGATGAGGTGTGGATTCAATGTTGTTCATAGTTATTTCACAATAAAAAATTATTAAGATATATATTGTTAATGTTAGTCAAGTTAAGAAGTCTTATTCTTTCTACTTAGTAACATGACATGAATATTTTTTAATAATTATTTTGTTTATATATAAAATGAATATTTTAACATAATAGTTTTATACTCTATAAATAAAATTTATTTTATTCTATCTGAAAAGGGGAAAGACAAGAAAAACCTAGAAATATTAATAATTTTTTTTCAAAATGGTAGTAAATTTTCATTACTCATTTGTGTTATACGTTTATGTGTTATTTTTCTGTTATTTGTTCTATGTTTTATTTTTCTTTTTATTGTCATTGTAGCTCTTAATTTTTCCATTATCTTAAAAAGGTATAGACAAGACAAATCTAAAAATATTAATAATTCTTTTTCCAAATGATATTAAATTTTCATTATTGATTTCGTTTATATGTTTATGGGTTGTTTTTTTAAATATTTTCTTGAAGCTTTATTTTCTTTATTTAATTTCCCTTAATCCTAAAAGGAAAAGACAAAAAAAACCTAGTAATATTAATAACAAGTTCCAAAATAGTAAATAGTCATTAGTGATTTAGATTTTGTGTCTATGCATTAATTTGTTTTTTAATAATTTTATTGACAATTTATTTTTCTTTCCACAAAATACATTTTATCCTTAAAAAAATTAAAAATAAAAATAAAAAACTAAAAATATTAATAGCATTTTTCCAAAATAATAATAAATTATCATAAAAAAATTAATAACTTCTATTTAAAGAAACTATAAATTATAGTTTCTATTTTTCTTTTATTATATTTTTACTTTTCAATCTATTTAGATCGATCTAAATGTTAAATATTATGACTTGGTTATATGCTTTATGCGTTATTTTTCATTTTATCCTTTTCTTTTCCCCTTATTATTAGCAACGTAGCTTTTCAGATTCAATATATATACAATATTCGGAGACACAGGAAGGCAGAATACAGTATACGAAGAGATTTTGCTGGGGGAGAATATGTTATTCAAAGAGATATCTGCGTGGTGAGTTGAGATATTATCTAACTGTTTCATTGTTAGGTGTCATTACATTTATTTCTATGGTTAGCTGTCATGCATTGTTTGCAAGGTGTTATAGTTAGTTCAAGTTTACTTCAGTTAACTGGAGTGTCATTTATTGTTAATGTTCTTTTTACTTAATCTATTTAAGTCTCTTGAATATTGAGAATAGCAAAGTCTCCTCCACAAATTCTCTTAGATTTTTGTCAGAGAAACCTCTGAGAGAGTACGTTATTGAAAGAGGTTTCTGCTGTCATAAAAAAACACGCGGTTATGGAAACTGGATTTTTAGGATTTTCACGTTATGCCAGGATGAAGATCCTGGTTTGTGTTTTAATAACATTATTGAGCTTTAGGGGTGTGTCCTTTACTTTACATAAAATTTTTTATCGGGTATTCAATTTATTTGCACAGACTATTTTCTCACATGCCTGCAAAAACACTAATATGATACAGTAACCCTTTTATTTGGCTGATAGTGCAGAGATCGTTGGGAGAGAAATTAATGATAAACAAACCACGTCTTCGTCGGAACGTAGTGGCCCCGCTTTTTTTGTAATCTTTCGTTTCTGAGTTCATGTTTTATCTGTAATCTTTGATATTAAATACACAATATATTATGTAAATGTGCATTGGATTGGATAAAATATATTGGTGTACAGTTGAATGATATAAACGGCTCTTACAGGTGATGGGAGAGGGTAGAAGCGAGGTTACTAGTGGCTCCGGGCCGCCATCATGTGTCAAGAAATGCGGGGCGTGCAACCCTTGTAATCCTGTGTAGTGCGCCATCACTCCAAAACTGCAGTGCATTCAAAGACGTGTAGAGGATTACTATCCCGTGGTGTGGAAATGCGAATGCGGCAACAAAATATTTAACCCCTGAAACTACCAATCAGACTCGTATTTCACCGCTCGCAAAACTGTTCGACTCACCACCACCTTTTGCAGAAATCAGAGCCCATGCAATACATGTCTTTATGTATGAAATAACGAATTTTAGCTTTGATTATAAACCAGTTATACAGAGCTTGACGACTGATGCGTCCATTAGTTTTGCTTAACTGTTTTGTCATTTTATTTTATTTTTCTTTCACCTCCAGTGAATTTTGTTGTGTCCTTTTAAGTAAATGAATATTTAAATTGGATTTTTGATTCATGATTAAACATGACAATGTAATAATATTTATTTGTTAAAAATGGTAACTCAAATTTTTAGTATTATATTAATAGGTATTGAATTATTTGATAATTATAATTTTTGTATTTTATCTTGTAGGAATAGTTTGCTGTGAGTAAATGATTTCAATTTATTAAAGATAAATATAAGTTTTGATTTATTTGTGGTAACTCAAATTTTAATATTATCTTAATAAGTTTTGAATTATTGAGTGATGATGAGTAAATGATTTTATTCCATATAAATATAAGTTTTGATTTATATGATAATTCAAATTTTGGTATTATGACAATGGGTTTCAAATAGTTGGGAAGATAATTTTTAAATATGATTTCAATTTTTTTAAAACAGATAATTAAAGTTATTTTTTTAACAAATGATTCCAAGTTATTAAATATAAATTTTAAGTGATTTGTTCGAAATAAAATTTTGAAATACTTTTCTCCATTATCATAAAATATCATTCACCTCAATGTTTGCATAAAGTGGTCATTATTTAATTATAAATGACCTATTAGATCTATTTTTTAAAATAATTTAAATATAAATTTTATGTAATTTGTTTGAAATATTTTTTTGAAATATTTTTCTCCCTTATCATAAAATATCGTTCACTTCAATATTTGCATAGAGTGATCAGTTTTTAATTGTAAATGGCTGAATTACATTTATTTTATAAAATAATTTAATTAAAAAAAATTAATGTCACGATTTAGTTATAAATTTCCTATTATAGTTGGAAGTTTAGGTCTATATATTTATCTAATAAAACAATTTAATTAAAAAGAAGTATGAGTATTTAGATATTCACATTCACACTAGAATATTATGTTGTTAATCTTTTTATTTTTAAATACTATATATAATGCATGAAGATTATGTGATATCATCAAGATAGATTAAAAGTTAAAAGAAAAGAATTAAAATTAAAATTGAAGAAAAGAAAAAAAAGTGTTTAATGTATATTTAAAACTCTCTAGGATTTGAGGCTGGTTGTTTACTGATTTCTTTGACAATTACTTTGTTCCCAGGTTTGTTTGTTGTTTCTTTTGTAAGGATGCACTCCATGAAGTTCACTCATCATTTCTCTAACTTCTTTCGGCTTTGTCAGGTACCCCTTTGTTGTGAACCACTTTGTCCTAAAAAATTTGGGCTTGCAGAGGGTTTATGAATCGCTATAGAGTTTTTTTTAAATCTGTTATCAAAAATGTTAACTCTTTATTTAAGGCCAATACCCTATATGGGCATGCCAGGTAGTTTTATGTAACAATTATTCTTTTAAATTTTTCTTATTTAGACTCAAATCTATATATATATATATATATATATATATATATATAATTTTACACTTGCTGGAATATAAGCTTTGGATTTTATTGAATGTTTCGGTTGTAGTCTTACTACGAATCTTTTCTTATATTTTTCTTATACACAGCAGAATATATTTATGATTATGATTTCTTGTTTACCCTATTCAATTCAGGATATAAATATACTTTCTTTATTGGGTTAAACCCATCTCAAGTACATTTGGTTGTTTTTAACAGTAATTACTTGTAAACCTTAACTAAGTTTTGGGTCTATTCTTCTTTGTAACGATTTATACTCATCATTCGTCTACAAAGGTTTTCTAAGCCTGAGTTGTTTACTGCTATAGTGATAAATTTCTTGAATATATTTATATTTTCATATACAGTATGGCGTTTGTTGAAATTACACAGTAATTCTTATTTATGTCTAAAGAATTAAATTCCGTATCTTTCTTTTTTATCTTTGTTACATTTATCAATCTTTAAGCAAAAACCTGCTACTCAGGTATTTTGAAAGAAAAAATCTGTAGACCACTTCTTTCAATTCTAGAGTTGATAACTACAATGTTGGTTGTAATTTTCAGATAAAGCTTTGAGTATGTTTTACTTTCATTCAGAAAACAAATATTGATATTCTTGATTCTTTTTCTTTAAGCTTAAACATGAAAATGGTGAGACCATTATGTTTGTGTTTAACCTCTTTGTAGGGAACGACCAACTCGGAACCTTCATCTTGAGGGTACTGAGTTAACAGTTCCCTGTCTCGCTCTGTAATGTCCCTGAATCATTGCTTTTTAAAATAGGGCAGTTAAGAAACTTAAGGGTGAAAGTGGACTCGAAAGAAGATATTGAGGATGGATATACCTTATTAAATTAAGTTAATAAAATAAAATGGAAATTAATGTGCACTGACTAGATTTAGATTTGAGATCTAGAATCCTAATCCATGAGGATGGATAAGGTTGTAAGACTTTCCTAGACTTCCAGAAATCCTTCGAAGGAATAAAGTAAGATACTAAAATTAGATTTGGAGATAAATATCCAAATACTTCAATAAAGAGGAAATTATTGGGAAGAGGTGGAATAAAGCTTGACGAAGAAAAGCTAGCTTTAAAAGTACCTTTGTGGAAGAAACAGAGGGAAAGCCTAGGAAAACAGGAATACAACATCCTGAATTAACTGGACACAGTTAAGGGAAACAAGTTGGGGAATGAATGCTTATATAAGAAGATTCCGGATAGACAAGGGTTTATCTATAACTGGAGAAAAATATCTTTTCTCAGGGGTGAGCTATGGAGAAAGAGCTCTAAGGTTGGGAGACAACTAGTCAAACCTAAGTGGTAGGAAAATTAAAATTTGAATGCCCCTTGAGTTAATTTAGAACGTTGTGATGAATTATTAGAAATGATAAAGTAGCCATGTTAGTATTCAAATTCTGATTTTAACTCCATGTTCAGAGAATTGAAAAATTTATCAATATAGATATCTTTTGTTGGTCTGTACATTTAACAGAAATCACTACAGAGGAAATAGTAACATCTGTATAGTTGCACAGACATACTCTATAGAGGACCAACTCTCAGAGTGTTTAAAACCCAATGATGGGTCAAGATCTGAGGTTAGGCACCTCAGAGAAAAGTGATATTCCTATAATTTAGTGTTTTATTATTTTGTTAGTAAATTTTACAGGTTATTTAGGAATGAATGCTAAATATAAAGTGGCATACAGAAACGTAACATATAGATACTTATATCTAAAGACTAATTAGATATTTCTTTACCAGCTAAAGAGAAACAATCTAGAATTGAAATTAGTAAGGACATGCATATATCGGAACTGGGTTTTTATGTTGAAAGCATAAAATGAAATTAACTGAGAAGGGAACATAGTCTAATATTTTAGTTAACTAGAAGAATATAACTAGAAGGAGTTATATTTTATTCTAGAAGCATTTTATTTCTAGCATTTTAAAAAGGCTATGAGATGTGATTTTCCTATTCTATACTGAAGGACAAAGAAACTATTTTTTACTAATTATACTATGAAATTATCATTTAAAGTTAAAATTTGGAATTTAGATGATTCAATATTCACTTACTAGAAAAATCTGGCATAACTATAGAACTGAAATACTAAACAACATTAGCTAACAATATAGTACAATATACATAAACAGAAAAATAGAATACATACATTGGGATTATTTATGTGAAGAGCATACAGATATACATGTGTATGGAATGAATTCTTCACATGAACCAAATAGAAAAACTATTGCTAACAATAAAAGAAAATTATATTAATACAATATTAAAGTATAAGTGTAAATTTCTAGCTCACTGAAGGATAAAACCAGAGTCCAATTTTCTAACAGCAAAAATCCTAACTAAACAATTTCACATAGTACTATAGTATACATATAGATCTGCAGATAGTTACATTGCAGAGTTCTAGGGACTAAGTCCCATAAGAGAATAAAATGGGAAATATCCGTAAGGAGTGATAAATGAAATCCTATTCTTCAACAGAACGTGAATACGAATCTGAATAAGAAAAGGGAGTCAAATTAATGTTGGAGAAATTTAAGGACAAAAACATTCCATTACGAACACCAAGTTACGCAATTACCTGAAAACAAGAAATCCAATGGAAGTTAATACTAGTGGAAATTTTAAATAGAAATTTATTACCAAATAAAAGTACAAAGAAAGAAATAAACATATTACCTTATGAACTATGTAAATTGGAGAAAGTTCTGCCTCAGTGAAAGACAAAGTTCAATACCAAAACGTCGAATAAGGTAATTGTGAAATGAAATAAGGAAGCAGTAGAAAATTTAGTCAAAGACATCAAATGAAATGTTAATATAAACACACTAGCAAGAGTAAAAAATTATCTATACATTGAGGGAATTAAATCATTCAGACGCAGACCTTTAGATATATTTGTTGGAAGACAGAGATATTTCTCGTCAGATGATAAGAAGTAGCAATGGAAGTATGATAATGATAACCAGTTGGGTTAAGTTAGGGACAAATGCCATAATAACAATTAATGATTATTAAAGTTCATAACATACTTTTTTTCTAGTCCTCGGCTATTGGTTCGGTTGGAGAACGATAGTGGAGTTAACATTATGGAACTCAGCATCTATGGGGTAAAACCAACACAGTTAAAAGCTGATCTATGATACGGAAATTTAAAAACACCGAGTCGGTATAATAGCTATGAACGAAATGTCAAGACAAACATATAATTAATGAAGACAATATTGGAAACCTATTGTTGGGCCACTAATTTGTGTTATTATTATCACTTCTTAACATCAATTTCATCCATTTCTAATATTATTTTATCACATTATTTATCATAATTTATTATATAATTCCATTTCATAATTATTTATTCTCTTTTGGATAAACAATACTTGTTCTCCTTTATTTTAATAAATTAATGATTATTATGCATGACTTTGCCAATTAAGGTTTATTAATGAATTCGTTATAACATAACTCACTATTTTAGCCTCCAAGATCTCTTCCAGATTGCAAATTTGACCTTCAGATGTTAATTAAATATTCCAACTCAGACATTCGTTGGAATTACAAGAGACAATTTTGCCTTGAAAATGTTGGGCAAACGAAGAAGAATTTTGAAAATCCAAAACATGGGTTTTGTGAAGAATGAACCAAGTTAGTTTTTCCATGAGAAGTTTTTCAAAATTCAGTCTTGATTGAGAGAAATACAGGGTTCTACAAAGGACAAATTTGCATATTTTTTTTTGTGGCCATTTCCCAAAATTGCCCTAACTGTAATTGCCAAATTCGACTTGTGCTAGTTAAATGATGATGGAAAGATCTTTCAGATCTCATCTTTCTTATTGAGATTATGTAATAATTTTATTTTTCCTTTGTTTATATATTTAAAAGGGCACAAATTAGAGAGAAGGGAAAGATAGAATGCATATGATAAGGCATAGAGGGTTAAGCAAGAAGAGACATATTTGTAATGACAAGATGTTCAATTAATTGAACGCACAATGTTTCTTTGTTCCATTTGTAAGCTATGAGTTTTCCACAGCCCTAATTAGAGAGTTGGGATCACTCTCCGATAAGGTGCTATGTATTTCCTATGTGTTGTTATTTCTATTTCATGTTTTGTATAATTTGGAATTGCTGTGATAGTAGATGTATTTGCTGATACTCTAATTGCTATAAATGCATTATAAGCTTTACAATTTATTTCTTCCATTTCTTTATTGCTGTTACAATGATTGTTTCTTTGTTTAAATTATCGAAACCTCGATTAATATATAATTATGCTATTGTCATCTGCACATACTGTGCACGTTAGCCTTGCAATAACCAAACACACCTGGATTGATAATTAATGTGGGAAAGGGTTTGACTATTCATTCACACTCGGACACCAACATTTTGGTGTTGTTGTCAAGGAGGCTAACAAAGCTGCAAGAACACGATTCATATTGATCTAAGGATCAATCTCTCGTCCTAAGGAGGGAAATGCTACCCTACTCTAGGTCCTGAGCGTAATTGTTCTAATTTTCTTTCTGATTGATTTATTAGGAATCAATCTCTCGTCATACCGAGGGAAATGCTACCCTGCTCTAGGTCCTGAGCATAGTTGTTTTATTTTTCTCCTTTTTTATTGATTTCTTAAGAACTGATCTCTTGTCCTAGGGAGGGAAATACTACCCTACTCTAGGTCCTGAGCGTTCATCGTTTTCCTTTGATTTTTTTCTGCTGATTTCTTAGGGCCTAATCTCTCATACTGGGTAGTGAAATGCTACCCTGCTCTAGGACCTAAGCTTGATTTACTTTCTTTCTTTCTTTCTTTCTATTTAAACACCCAATCTCTCATCTTGGGGAGGAAAATTTCACCCTGCTCCAAGTCTTGAGCTTTAAGAATTGTTGAATTTTTGTTCCTTCCTTCGGTTCTATGACCAAATATATAAACAAAAATCCAGAGGAACACCCCCAAAACTCATAGGATGAGGTCAATAAAGGAAGAATCAACACAATCTGGAACCGAGTCAAGGAACTTCACGTTGTGACAAATATGGGAAATCAGGACTATATTGAAGACTGGTTTCACTCTGTTGTTTGCTTGCAACATAAATTTACACTTCATCAACTCTTGGCACCATCCTTAATAGGGAAGTTGGTATCGCATACCCGTATATTTATTAACATACATTTTTTAAATACTTGTATGTGCATATTTGAGGCATTATTTCGAGAATGGCATCACCGGAACTACTGTTATATGTGATTATATTTTATTTCCCAAAGTAGAGTAGTGTAGTGTATAATATATAATGAATAAAGCCATAAATAAATAGATTTCTTTAGATCTAAAGATAGTTAATTTTATTGCAACATGTGTGAAAATTAACACCGGTGATCAACATTCAGATTTATTTATGTATGTAGATGCATTATATTGAAAATAAAATTCCTACAAATAATCATATTCATTTTTATCACATTCTTGGAAAAATTCCTTAATTATCATATCTTATGGCTTGCGGGCTTGATGAAAATCAATGAAAACACAGTTGGGACAGTCATGTTTTGAGGGACCAAATGGGCATATTTTCAATACATATTTCTATCCTATATATCCCTTAATGTATAATTTCTAACCCAATTTTAATCACTCGATTTGGATTTGAAACGAAAAATTTATGACCAAAACAATGATAGGATGTCTAGTAGGCAGCTAAGGAACAGAGTTTGGAAAATCCGTTTTTGGAGGCTTAAATGACTAGATTTTGGAAACATGTTTCTATGGTATATTCACCTATGAATCTAGTTTACAACACAGTTTGAATCACTTTATTTCCATATCGTATGAGGAAGTTATGACCAAAATACTGACTTCTTATCATAAATCAACACTTGTGAAACTCTGTTTTTTCGGCTGTTCTCTAGCGTATTTGACCCACCAATTATTATTTCCTTCAAAAATAGTTTCTATTGGATATATATAAATGAATCTAGTTTAATCATAAATTTGAATCGGTTAAATATATCATCAAATGAAAATGTTATGCTTGAAATATCAACTGTTGGTATGTGCAAGAAAATCGAAAATAACTCTAGTATGCAGGTTGTTCTAAGAAAATCGAAAAAAATGTTTGAATCATAGACATATCTCTGAATTAAATTTCATTTTTCTTCGGAATCACTCAAATTGGATGAAAAAACAAGAAGTTATCATTGAAACACTGCTCGTTAGTATGGTTGGCCACCACTCTCCCGCAAGTAATAAACTAATTTTACTTTGTTATTTTTTCTTTCCTATGGATTTGTTTTATTGAGTAATTACTTTTTTTTTTGCATATTTCTTGGATTAGGAGAGCCCGATCACCTCTCTTCTTCCATCATTTCATGTTTTATTGTAGGTAGACACTCGTTCTTTGTAGGTCTGAGGAGAATAAATGAGGCTAATTTATGAACAAGTGATTCTTGAAGACAATGATAATGAAATAAAAAATTTTCAAAGACGTTTCTTAACACAGAGAAAACAAAATGAATAATTTTCATCGATTAATGGATTTATAAGATGAGAAATGGGGAATTGATTTCTATTTGAAGGTCCAAGTCCTTTCTGAAAAAAAAAATATTTTTCCACTTATTCACCATTCACAAACAACATTACTGAAACAAAAAGCATAATCATATTAACTTAAGTTATTTATTTGTTTTCAATAAAGAGTCGTTTATTTTCTGATTTCTCTTATGAAAAATAAAATGAGTAAGTTCTTAAGTTTCGTGATGTTGTTACTCTGGATGCTGCTACTTAGGATGTTCTTTCTCCTTAGATGCTGCTACTCCGTAATGTTGTTACTCCTTGGTCATTGTTACTCCGGATGCTGCTACCCAGGATGTTGTTACTCCTTCGATGCTATTACTCTGCGATGATGTTACTCCGCAATGTTGTTACTCCTTGGCTACTCTTACTCCGGATGCTTCTACTCAGGATGTTGCTACTCCTCGGATGCTGCTACTCAGCGATGTTGTTACTCCTTGGATGTTGCTACTCCATGATGTTGCTACACTGGATGTTGTTACTTTCAGTGTTGTTACTCCGGATGCTGTTACTTGTACTGTTGTTACTCGCACTACTATTACTCTGGATGTTGTTACTCACACCCTTTTACTTCAGATGTTGTTACTCACACTACTGTTACTCTAGATGCTGTTACTCGCACTAATGTTACTCTGGATGTTGTTACTCGCACTGTTGTTACTCCGGATGCTATTACTTGCATTGTTGTTACTCCGGATGTTGTTACTCACATTGTTGTTAGTCCGGATGTTGTTACTCACACTGTTGTTACTTGCACTGTTGTTACTCCGGATGTTAGTCACACTGTTGTTACTTCGGATGTTGTTACTTGCATTGATGTTACTACGGATGTTGTTACTCGTACTACTGTTACTCGCACTGTTGTTACTTCGGATGCTGTTACTCGCACTGCTGTTACTCCAGATGTTGTTACTCGCATTGCTATTACTCTGGATGTTGTTACTCGCACTGCTGTTACTCTGTATGTTGTTACTCACACTGCTGTTACTCCGAATGTTGTTATTGGAACTTTTGTTACTCCAGATGTTGTTACTTGCACTTTTGTTACTCCAGATATTTGTTATGTAACACCCCCAATTTGTTTGTTGAATTTTTAAAGTTAGACATTTGAACTTTAAATCCTAAGGGGGGTGGACCCCAAAGGATAATATGGTGTGAATGTATTTGCATATTTATTTGAGGAAATAAATAAAATGATTGTGCATTTTGACCAAGATGAGAATTAGAGATCACTTGCCAAATCCATGAGGATGGATAAGGCAACAAATCCCCAAATATCTTTCAAAAATCCTTGAAAGAAAATTAATTTAGATTTGAGGAGGAATCTAAATTTCCCCAATGAAGAGGAGTAGTTGGGAAGAGGTGAGAAAAAGCTGGAAAAGCTGAGGAAAAGCTTAAAGCAGCTTTAAAGAATCCCAAAATGGGAAGCCTAGGCTAAACAGGAAAGAAAGCATCCTGCTATTCTGGACGCAGAATTAGAAACATGCTTTGGGGAAATATGAGCTTAAATAAGTTGCTCCTAGGCAGATCAGAGGTTGATCTGTTCTAGGAGGTGATCTCAGCTCGGGGGTGAGTCCTGGGAGACAAAGAGGACTCTAAGGTTGGGAGGTTGGTCATTTGCAGATTGTGGTATGTTCTGAAATTTTGTTATTCTATTTTCTGATGGTATGAATTTGCTACATATAAAATGTGAATTTTTAATGAAATGAGAAAATTGGTTCCCCCCATTTAACAAAATCTATCCTCGAACGTGCCTTCGGTGTTTAGTTGTAGACCAAAAAATCCATAGAGTAGAAACTCCAGAATCTTTAAACCAATGTCGGTTTAAATCTGAAGTTACTTAACCTCTACAGATGATTACTTATTGTTTTGTTCCTTGTAGACACAAATGTGACATTATATGCTTATGTGTATGCTAGAGAACCAGTATAGCAGTGCTAAAATTACAGGGTATAAATACGAACAGCTGAAAGTAAGATATTAGAACACGATATTCGAACTTGTATAGAAAAAGAGTACATCTATTCTATCTGACTGTTATAACAGTGTAAAGGTTTATATTGTATTTCGAAATCTACCCTAAATCTTTGTAGACAAGTACTATAGCAACAGATTAAAATTATAATTAAATTCCTCTAGTCCAGCACTCTTGGATACATATAGGTGTACATTGAAAGAAAAATAGAACTTGAAAGTGAGGCTTTAGAATATATATTCTTGGTAAACAAGGTAAGCTTTTTCTTTATAAAAGTGTTACATCATTCATAGCCAATATAGAGTGTATTGTAGATTAGATTTACCTCTAACCCTTAAAAGAAATATTAGGGTTATGGATTAAAATTATGCTTAATGAACATTATCAATTAAATCTATGCTTATTGAACACTAAATCTATCGAATGTATGTATAGACATATTTCTAGGTAAAAAAAATATATATACACATGTTAACAAGAAGCAAGATCTACAGCAGTTAGATCTTTCTAACCTTGACTACACATGGGGTATCTACACAAGGAAATATATATGCCAAGGTAAATAGAAATACGAATACATATATAACCCATATATGTTAAAAGAATAAACTATGAATACGAATTTGCATATATCTGAACAATATATATTGCAAGCGAATTATAAACATGAAGTGCGTGTGTAAAAAGGTAAGGTATATAGTATGAACGTATAGTCGAACTGCCATAAAGAATGGTGAAGGATTAATATACCATGCCATGGACCGCTGTCAACCAGTCCTCGGATTGCGACGGCGTTGGTAAACCGCGGCTCGTTGGGGTTCATAAGATGAAATAAAACGAACATAGGAAACCCGACGAAAATAAATAAGCTGAACGCAAGAAATATACATATATACGAATCCCACGGTAGGTAGGTGGAACACATGGTAAAACCCTATTGCAATGGGCCAACTCACTGTACATGGATATAAAATTAAAACGACTCCTTCTACCATACTCTCGCAGATATTTCACTGAAATTAGGGTTCTGTGTGCGCTAACACTACAATATAATTTTGAAACACTATATAGTTAACCAATTTAGGCAATTAAATCCAAGCACCAACGCGTAGGTAGAAGATGCCGAGACCAAAATAAAATAAGCTCTGCGCAGGAGGCCGACGCCATATATGGAGAGCAGTAGATATTTATATATGGGCATAGGTAGAAAATAAATCCATTCGAAATACGATACAGCTATGTAAAATTTCCTGAGGAATGTATGGGTAAAAACACCAGCGAAACACAAAAAGTGATAGCGCTTGATGGGAAAAAAGCACTGAGACCAGTTCATAAGGGCATATAAACAAATTCGTAAGATGGGTTCTATCTAAGAACAGGAGAATAACAGGGATCGCAGTGCGATTACCCAACGGGGTTCAAACACAAGCTGAATCAAGGCGCTGAGCATAGAAAGACCTGGAAAACAAAACTGTTAGGGGGTCGGAAGATAGACCGATAGTGAGCTGTGTCCAGGTTGATGAACTCTGGAAACGACTCTCCCTGACCTACAACCAGAGAAACCATACTAGTAAATCAACTCGTTATACAAACAAAGACCAGGAGAGGTCTGAAGTCTAACGAGTGCGACCTAGGAAAACCTCGTCTCCTGAAACCTCTGCAAGAACAACCTGAAAACGAATGGGGGAAGACATTTACTGAGTCAACCGAAGGAATGCAAGTAAAAAGCATTGATAGAGTTAGGGTTAGATAAAAACGATAACTCTGGAGGCGGAGTTTCTCTGACACGCAGAAGAATTACACAGGCACGCGGTTGAGTTATCTCTGCGCAACGCATCGGAGACGAAACGTGCTATAGGAAAAGAGACTAAGGACACAAGAGCCCCCGCAAGACAAGAAATATACCCAACAGATCGGTAGAAAAAAAAAAAACCCTAATTCCCGTTGCCTAGGAAGTGAGAAAATCTCAGGATCGATCTGACAAAAAAATCAGTTGCGTTGATCTACTGGTATGATATAGTCTACATGTCTGCAAGGATCGGCCTTCTGGTACTCTCCAGCTGTGTGCGACGGCAAGAATTCATACCGGGGGTGAGCTAACCCTGGTATGCAAACGGCTCCAATGCGTGGGTGACGCGTAGTGCTACAAACCCCGGAAGATAACGGCAGAAATGTGTCGCAATAAATTACGAATAAAGCACGGTACATATCCATGACTCCCGACGCTTCGACTCTCACTTTGAGAGCGTACAACAAAAAACATCAGACATCATAATAAACACATGTTAAATCATAGCATACGATCCAAAGCCTACGCTGTTGTTCCTATCAGGAGCCAGTACGCATAGGCATGTTTTGCGTATAAACAATTCAGATTTTATAGCACCGGTTCCAAGCAACATAACGCTAATCCGATTTAGGAGGTGAGTAACATTAACCCGCACTTTGGTGACGACGTCACAGGCGGTACCCTTCATACCAGTGAAAAATGAGCAGAGCAAGCGGTACCACGCCGCAATAGAGGGATGGCGGTAAAATTTAAAACCACTCCACCAAAATTGATGAGTGGGACGAATGGGTAATTCTGGACGCCACCAAGTCGACAATCGAACCCCAATCATACCAGTGACCAGGCGCATCTACGTAGTAGGATGCAGTTCAAATTCGCGGCGTATATGTTAAAGGACCGCCGCCGTGAGCTCCACGACGACATAGTCTCGCCGACGTGGTAAGCCGAACTGAGTGCCAACGTGTTATATTAAAAATCAATAATCGACGCAGAAAAAAAAATATAAGGCGGGTTCCTTAATATTAGCCATGATGTACATATATCAGTGTTAAAATTACCCGTACTGCGTGCTAAGGTATAAAACAAGGTTTTAACAATATGTATAGACCGGTGTCTCACATAACCGTGCACGCCTTCACATTTTAGTATGAATGCACAGATGGTAAAGTGTATATCATAATGCTATATAAAGGTATGGGTTGTGTAACGTAGCATAGGGCATACCTTATATATATATATATATAGATTATACATATATGGTGTAAATATATGTAGCACTTAGTTATGTGGATGACAAAAATATAGTCAATGGTATAGGTCATCTATAGATATAGATGTCTTGTATATATATATATATGGTGTCAATATATGTAACACATAGTTATGTAAATTACAAAAATATAGTTAAGAGGTTAGGTCCTCTATAGATATAGAGGTCTTGGATATATATCTATACATGCATTATGTAGGTAGGCCAGGAAACCTATGTTTCTATTGTGTCTAAGAATGATATCGCTTGTTAACACCATGGCATATGAAAGGAAAATGTAATGCTTATAGACAGGGATAGTGGGAAAGAAAGCATGAAGAAAAAAAAAAAAAAAAAATTCAGGAACTGGAGGTGTGACATATATATCGGAGCACTAGTTACAACAAATTGGGCTGTCAATTTTGTGCTCACTGCTTATTACATAATTTGTTTTTATGAAGGTTTATAAACTTTTGCTAATCTGTGTTGTAAGTGTGTACAGTTGAAATGGCTGAAGGTGGAGGGATTTATGTGGATCTACATGATGAGTTTGCTACTCAGTTACAGGGCCCCATTAATGGCTATATTTATGTGTTTTATAATAGGGGTAGCTCGGGGCGAGGGCCAAAATGACATGTTGTCATCAGCTAGTAAGGAACAGGAAAAGCTCATTAGAGAGCTAACTTCCTGGAACAGCCAGGAGGGTGAAGGTTCTGGAAAAAGAAAGATGGATGAATCTGAGGATGAGGAGGCAGCTAGAAATCAACATAAGCAGAAAAGAGAGTTGCAGGGAGAATTTAGAAAGATCCAAAACCTCCCTCTATGATGGGGAGAAGAAGGGGGAGATGCGGCTTTGGCTATGAACATGATCAGAAATGTTCCAGGTATGTGAACCATTTACCTTTGAAGGCTAGACTGAGCGTGTACCGATTTACAAGAAAAAGCAAGATTATGCTATCAGCAGTTTAAAGGTAAAGCTGAACAAGGGAAGAGCTGGCTGAACAAGGGCGAGTTCAAAGGTAAAAGACCAAAACCAGCATATCTAAGAAATTTTGGTAGAGATCATCAGCGGAAAAAATTTAATAAACCAAAAGAAAGCCAAACTGCTCAGTCTCAAGTGGCTTCAAAAACAGTAGAAGGGAACACTAAAAAGGAAGGGACAGTCAGAATGAAGGAACCTTTGAAATGTTGGGGCTATGGAGAACCCCATATGATGAGAGACTGCCCCCACCGAAATATACACCTGATCAGCAGAGAGCGAGAGGCAACAACTGTAAATGACATAGCCAGAAATATACCAACTATAAGTGCAGCCCTAGAAAATCGGCAAGCAGAACATCAAGCAACCATGGTGGAAATGGAGGGTAAGATTTCTGACCTACCTGTTACTGTTTTGATTGATCCAGGTGCTTCTTTGAGTTACATTAGTCCTGGAATTGTAGAAAAATGTAAAATTAAACATGAAAAATTTCAGCAGTCATGGTTGGTACAGCTGGCCACTGGAACTAAGAGAAAAGTCACACATAAATTGCCCAAAACAACAATACAATTAAATGGCTTTGCAACAGAAGTAAATTTGAACATATTGCCATTAGGATCCTATGATCTGCTGATAGGAATGGATTGGCTGGAAAAGAAGAAAGCCCTGATGAACTGCTGGGATAAAACCCTGCATTGTGTAGATGAGGAAGGGAAAATTTTACACTAAAAGGGAAACCAAAATCCATTTCAATAAGAAAAATATCAGCTTTACAATTAAAAAGAACAGCTAGAAAAGGATACCAAGTCTATGCAGTGCATGTAGAAGAAATAGAACAGCAAACTGAGGAAGAGTTACTGGATGCTATACCAGTCATCAAAGAATTTAAGGAAGTCTTTCCCAAGGAAATCCCTCATCTTCCCCCCAAAAGAGAGATTGATTTTTCAATCGATCTGGTACCAGGAGCAACACCTGTTTCCCGAGCACCTTATCGAATGAGCCCTCCTGAACTAATGGAACTGAAAATGCAATTACAGGAACTGTTAGATAAAGGGTATATTAGACCAAGTGTGTCTCCTTGGGGAGCCCCAGTTTTATTTGTGAAAAAGAAGGATGGAACTTTTAGGATGTGTATTGACTATCGTCAATTGAACAAATTGACCATTAAGAATAGATATCCACTTCCTAGAATTGATGATCTTTTTGATCAAGTGAGAGGAGCTTCAGTCTTTTCCAAGATTGACCTAAGGACTGGTTATCACCAGCTCAGAATTAAAGAAGAAGACATCAGCAAAACAGCATTTCGAACCAGGTATGGGCATTATGAATTTGTAGTCCTACCTTTTGGTTTGACGAATGCCCCTGCCACATTTATGTGTCTGATGAACAGTGTGTTGAATAAGTATTTGGACAAATTTGTTCTTGTATTCATAGATGACATCTTAGTCTATTCTAAAAATGAAGATGAACATCAGGAACATCTGAAGATAGTGTTGCAGAC
The DNA here is from genome assembly GCA_034641835.2 of Pinus albicaulis. NCBI lineage: Eukaryota > Viridiplantae > Streptophyta > Pinopsida > Pinales > Pinaceae > Pinus > Pinus albicaulis. The sequence continues at coordinate 280,197 of JAXQQM020085355.1, forward strand.
TTTAAAAGAAAACCAGTTATATGCCAAGTTCAGCAAATGTGAATTTTATAAAGCTAAAATTCAATATCTGGGTCATATAATTTCTGAAAAAGGGTTGGCAGTTGACCCTGAAAAGATAAAAGCCATTAAAGAATGGCCAGTCCCCACTGATGTCTCAGCAGTAAGATCATTTATGGGGATAGCAGGCTATTATCGTAGATTTGTGGAAAGATTTTCTGCTATAGCAAATCCCATAACCTCATTACAAAGGAAGGGTGTTAAGTTCGTGTGGACTGAGAAATGTAAAAACAGTTTCGAGCAGTTAAAACAAAAGCTTATTTCAGCCCCTATATTAAGAATTGCTGATCTTGATAAAGAGTTTGTGGTATACCCAGGACGCTTACTTGGAGAAAGACTGGAGGAGTCCCCTGTGGAAATTCGATTATTTCTTATGAATCTAGAGAGCTTGAAAACTCACAATGAATTACGGTTTTTATGATTTTAGAGTTTGCGGTACATTGTTCATGCTTTCAAAATGTGGGCATATCTCTTTGGAAAAGTTCACATTGATGGTGATCATATTAGCCTCCAAATATTTTTCTCCCAAGCGGCACAGATACCAAGACAAGCCTAGGTGGGCTGTCCTTGTACCCAAAGTGAATTTTATATGGACATCAAGCATATCAAGGGGAAAGAAAACAAAGTTGCTGATGCATTAAGTAGAAATGCTTGTCAACATTTAAACAGCATTGGGAGTAGTGCTCAGATGGAGATAGAGGAATTGGTAGGAAAAGCAGCAAAGCAAGATCCCCACTATGAAGCACTCTTGGTGAAACTACAGAAAAAGGATAAAACTGATTTCACTAAAAACCAAAGAGGGCTACTCTATTTCAAAAGCAGGTTGTATATTCCAGATATAGAGTCATTGAAAAGAGAAATTCTAGATGAATATCACAAACAGCCCTATGCAGGACATCCAGGATACCAAAATATGTTAACAGCCTTGAAGAAGAAGTTGTTCTGGCCAGGAATGAAGAGAGATGTGGCAGAGTATTTAAGTAGATGTATGGAATTTCAGCTAGTCAAAGTTGAGCACCAACATCCAGCAGGTCTTTTAAACCCTTTGCCAATTGCAGAATGGAAATGGGACACAGTTTCCATGGATTTTATAACAGGATTACCCAAGACTAAATATCAACATGATTCTGTAATGGTAGTAGTAGACACTCTCACAAAAGCTGCTCACTTTATACCAGTAAAGTCTACCTTTGGAACAACTCAAGTAGCAAATGTTTTCCTAAAGGAGATAGTAAGGCTTCATGGAGTTCCTAAGGTGATTGTCTCAGATCGGGATGCTAAGTTTACAGCAGCGTTTTGGAAAGGGTTGTTTACAGGAATGGGTACTAAGCTGAATTTTAGTACTGCCTATCACCCTCAAACTGATGGGCAAACAGAAAGGACAAATCAAATTTTAGAGGATATGCTGAGAATGTATGTGATGGATAGGCCATCAAAGTGGGAAGAGTATTTGCATTTAGCTGAGTTTGCCTATAATAATAGCTACCAATCCTCTATTAAGATGAGTCCATTTGAGGCACTCTATGGGAGAAAGTGTCGTACTCCCTTGAGTTGGAGTCAACCAGAGGATAAACTGGTGTTGGGACCAGATGCACTACAAGAGATGGAAAGAATTGTCAAACAAATACAAAGAAATATCAAGACAGCGCAAGATCGCCAGAAAAGTTATGCGGATAAGAAAAGAGTGCACAGAGAATTCAAAGTGGGAGATCATGTGTATTTATCAGGCAAAAAGCACACTTTTATCTTTGGAAGTTGTCTGAGAAACTTGCACTGAATCTGTGGGTGCTTTGAGGTGTTAGAAAGGGTGGGACCGGTGGCTTACGGTGGCCTTACCACTATGTTAAAAGTGCGGTGTATTTTGTATAGGTATTAAAAAGATATGTATGATGCTTCTTGGAATGATTTGATTGGAATGTTGTACGAATAAGAACCGAAGGGGAGTTCTTAATCTCCTAACTTCCAAATATTGGAGCGAGAGGGTGGTCAGGGAGCAGGCTTAGCATCCAGGTAAAAGTGCGGTGGAAGCACTTTCTTTAAACCACAGGAAAGAAGTGAAATGATGAGAAATATCCATTTTTGTTTAAATGAACTGCGGCGGATTCAGACCAACAACAGCAAGGGCAGTGTGATTTTCGAGAGGGGAATATGTAACACCCCCAATTTGTGTGTTGAATTTTTTAAAAGTTAGACATTTGAACTATAATCCTAAGGGAGTGGACCCCAAGGGATGAGTATGGTGTGAATGTAATTGCATATTTTAATTGAAATAAATAAAATGATGGTGCATTTTGACCAAGATGAGAATTAGAGATCACTTGCCAAATCCATGAGGATGGATAAGGCAACAAATCCCCAAAATCTTTCAAAAAAATCCTTGAAAGAAATTAATTTAGATTTGAGGAGGAATCTAAATTTCCCCAATGAAGAGGAGTAGTTGGGAAGAGGTGAGAAAAAGCTGGAAAAGCTGAGGAAAAGCTTAAAGCAACTTTGAAGAGTCCCAAAATGGGAAGCCTAAGCTAAACAGGAAAGAAAGCATCATGCTATTCTGGACACAGAATTAGAAACATGCTTTGGGGAAATATGAGCTTAAATAAGTTGCTCCTAAGCAGATCAGAGGTTGATCTGTTCTAGGAGGTGATCTCTGCTCAGGGGTGAGTCCTGGGAGACAAAGAGGATTCTAAGGTTGGGAGGTTGGTCAATTGCAGATTGTGGTATGTTCTGAAATTATTATTACCTTGTCTTATTACAGTATGAATTGGCTACATATAAAATCGAATTTTAATGAAATGAGAAAATTGGTTCTACATTTAACAAAATCTATCCTCGGGCATTCACCTTCCAGATTTTGTTTAGTTGTAGACCATAAATTCCATAGAGTAGAAACTTCAGAATCTCTAAACCAAGGTTGGTCTAAATCTGAAGTTACTTAGCCTCTACAGATGATAAATTATTGTTTTGTTCTCTGTAGACAAAAATGTGAGATTATATGCTTATGTGTATGCTAGAGAAACATTATAGCAGTGCTAAAGTTACATGGTATAAATACAAACAGCTGAAAGTAAGATATTAGAATATGATATTCGAAATTGTATAGAAGAAGAGTACTTCTACTCTATCTGACTGTTATAACAGTATAAATGTGTATATTGCATTTCGAAATCTAACCTAATTCTTTGAAGACAAGTACCATAGCAATAGATTAAATTTATGTTTAAATTCTTCTAGTCCAGCACTATTGGATACATATAGGTGTACATTGAAAGAAAAAAAAATAGAAATTAAAAGTGAAGACTTTAGAATAGGTATTCTTATTAAACAAAAGGGTAAACCTGCACTATAAAATTGTTACATCACTCATAGCCAATATAGAGTGTATTGTAGATTAGATTTACCTCTAAACCTTAAAAGAAACCTTAGGGTTATGGATTAAAATTATGCTTAATGAGCATTTCAATTAAATCTATGCTTATTGAATATTAAATCTATCGAATGAATGTATAGATATATTTCTAAGGAAGAAAAAATATATACACACATGTTAACAAGAAGCAAGATCTGCAGCAATTAGATCTTTGTAACCCTTACTACCCATGGGGCACCTATACAAGGAAACATATATGCCAAGGTGGATCGAAATTCGAATACATATATAACCCATATATGTTAAAAGAACAAACTATGAATACGAATTGCATATATCTGAACCATTTATATTGCAAGCGAAATATAAACATGAAGTGCGTGTGTACAAAGGTAAAGTATATAGTATGAATGTATGGTCGAACTGCCATAAAGAAGGGGGAATGATTAATATACCATTGCATGGACTGCTGTCAACCAGTCCTGGGATCGCGACGGCGTTGGTCGTAAGATGAAAAAAAAAAAAACAAACATAGGAAACCCGACGAAAATCAATAAGCTGGACGCAAGAAATGTACATATATACAAATCCCACGGTGGGTAAGTGGAACGTATGGTCAAACCCTAATGCAATGAGCCGACTCACTGTACATGGATATAAAATTAGAACGACTCCTTTTACACTACAATATAATTTTGAACCACTGTATAGTTAACCAAATTTGGCGATTAAATCCAAGCACCAACGCGTAGGTAGCAGAGGCCGAGACCAAAATAAAGTAAGCTCTGTGCAGGAGGCCGAGGCCATATATGGCGAGCAGTAAATATTTATATATGGGCATAGATAGAAAATAAGTCCATTCGAAATACGATACAGCTATGTAAAATTTCCGGAGGAATGTATGAGTATTAACACCAACCGAAACACAAAAAATGATAGCGCTTGATGGGAGAAAAGGACTGAGACCAGTTCATAAGGGCATATAAACAAATTCATAAGATGGGTTCTGTCAGAGAGCAGGAGAATATCAGGGATCGCAGTGCGGTTACCCAACGGGGTTCAAACACAAGCTGAACCAAGGCGCTGAGCATAGAAAGACCTGGAAAACAAAAATGTTAGGGGTCGGCAGATAGACCAATAGTGAGTTGTGTCCAGGATGACGAATTCTGGAAACGTAACTCCGTGACCTGCAACCAGAAAAACCATACTAGTCAATCAACTCATTGTAACGTTAACATACTACCCCTATTTATACAAACAAAGACAAGGAGAGGTCTGAAATCTAACGAGTGCGACCTGGGGAAACCTCGTCTTCTGAAACCTCTGCACGAATAACCTGAGAACGAATTTGAGACGACATCTACTGAGTCATCCGAAGAAATGCAAGTAAAAAGCATTGATAGAGTTAGGGTTAGATAAAAACGATAACTCTGGAGGCGGAGTTTCTCTTACGCGCAAAAGAATTACACCGGCACTCGGTTGAGTTATCTCTGCGCAACACATCGGAGACGAAACCTGCTGTAGGAAAAGAGACTGAGGACAATGACCACCGCACGACAAGAAATAGACCCAATAGATCGGTAGGAAAAAAAACCTAATTCCCGTTGCCCTAGGAAGTCAGAAAAATCTCAGGATCGATCTGGGAAAAAAATCAGTTGCGTCGATCTACTAGTACGATATAGTCTGCATATCTGCAAGGATTGGCCCTCTGGTACTCTCCAGCTGTGTGCGACGGCAATAATTCATACTGGTGGTGAGCTAACCCTGGTATGAAAAAGGCTCCAATGCGTGGACTGACGCGCTCCGTGCTAGGCCAGCAGACAATAGCGAGCAGAAACGTGCCACGTAGTGTGCATATAAAACACAGGTACATATTCACCGGCCTCCAACGTTTGACTCTCCCGCACAAGGAACTGGCCCTACAACCAAAAGGAAACAACCATCAGACATCATAATAAACGCATGTTAAATCATAGCCTACGATCCAAAGCCTACGCTGCTGTTCCTGTCAGGAGCCAGTACGCATAGGCATGTTTTGCGTATAAACAATTCAGATTTTATAGCACCGGTTCCAAGCAACATAACACTAATCCGATTTAGGAGGTGAGTAACATTAACCCGCACTTTGGTGACGGCATCACAGGCGGTACCCTTCATACCAGTGAAAAATGAGCAGAGCAAGCGGTACCACGCCGCAATAGAGGGATGGCGGTAAAATTTAAAACCACTCCACCAAAATTGATGAGTGGGACGAATGGGTAATTCTGGACGCCACCATGTCGACAATCGAACCCCAGTCATACCAGTGACGAGGCGCATCTACGTAGTAGGATGCAGTTCAAATTCGCGGCGTATATGTTAAAGGACCGCCGCCGTGAGCTCCACGACGACATAGTCTAGCCGACGTGGTAAGCCGAATTGAGTGCCAACGTGTTATATTAAAAATCAATAATCGACGCGGAAAAAAAAATATAAGGCGGGTTCCTTAATATTAGCCATGATGTACATATATCAGTGTTAAAATTACCCGTACTGCGTGCTAAGGTATAAAACAAGGTTTTAACAATATGTATAGACTGGTGTCTCACATAACCGTGCATGCCTTCACGTTTTAGTATGAATACACAGATGGTAAAGTGTATATCATAATGCTATATAAAGGTATGGGTTGTGTAACGTAGCACAGGGCGTACCTTATATATATATATAGATTATACATATATGGTGTAAATATATGTAGCACTTAGTTATGTGGATGACAAAAATATAGTCAATGATATAGGTCATCTATAGATATAGATGTCTTGTATATATATATATATATGGTGTCAATATATGTAACACATAGTTATGTAAATTACAAAAATATAGTTAAGAGGTTAGGTCCTCTATAGATATAGCAACTGCTTGGATATATATCTATACACACATTATGTAGGTAGGCCGTGACACTTATGTTTCTTTGCTGTGTCTAAGAATGATATCGCTTGTTAACACCATGGTATGCAAGAAAGGAAATGTAATGCTTATGTATTGGGGATAGTGGGAAAGAAAGCATGAAGAAAAAAAAAAATTCGTGAACTCGGGCACTGTGACATGTTACTTGAACTGCTATTACTCCGGATGCTATTACTTGCACTGTTGTTATTCTAGATGTTGTTACTCTGCTGGTGATGTGAATTTGTCATTGTTGTTACTCCGGAAAATATTTCCAAGTGTTGGATGTTGTTACTCCTTCTAAAATTTTATAGGTGTCTGGCATTCTTACTCGTCTGATGTTGTTACTCCTCCGGTGATGTTACTCCATGGTGGTAGTTTTATAAGTACTTTGTGCTGTTACTCCTTTAGTATTTTTACTCTGCCAAGATAAGTCGCCAGGTACGTCCTTGACAAACTCCATGGATTTATTTGGTATTTTACTTATAACATGATCAACTATGACTGATGGCAGACATACTTTAATTTTGGTGGGGGGGTTGGTCTTGTATTTAAAGGATGATTATTTTGGTAATTCTTGTCAAGAATGATCCACTCTTAATTCCTCATTATTTTGTAAAGTGACTAATCCTCGTTCATGTCACCTTCCTAACATCATTCTTTTTCCCCTTTCCTTGTTATTACCTAAGTCATGGTTGTTGTTAGCTCAGTCACAACTATTGTTGTTGGCTAATTTTCACATTCAATTCAACATATGTAGTTCTTTCTAATTGTTTTTTCGATTCGACGAATGGAAAATACTTTTAATGGTCTAGGCCCTCTTTGACATAATGATTGGGTAATCAATTTACCTTTGTTTATCTATGAACATAATCTTATTTTTAAGGAATAATTATGCAAAGATGATTTCATCATGTCAACTTTCAACTTTCCTAATTGGTCAAATCCTTGATCTTGTAAAATTTATGATGATGACCATGGAATTGTATTTAAATATTTCTGCCATTATCTAATGAATTTTTCCTCAACCCCAATCTCAACAACGAGAATTATATTTATCAGAAGTCATTTTAAGGTTAGTATTTTTTGAGAATAAAAACTATCAAAGTTTAAAATAGTTATTACACAACTTTTTACACCATCTCTAGCTCTTAAGGAGTTGACTTGCCACCCCATCTATTAAGTAATCTGTTATTGATTAATAAAAAATATATTTGAATTTTAAACATAAATGGTCAACTGGAGGATAGGAGGTCTCATCATGAGCCAACCTACCATGATCATAGGTCCTAATAAAGTGACATTACCACTGCTGGTCACCAAGCCATGGTAATGGCCTTCGGTCATAAAACTGAAGGACAAGAGGTCTCATCGCGAGCCGACCTTTTAACTTTTGTTAGCTCTTATGAATGGCATTGTTATTAAATGATTACCATGCTAGAATAATGATCTTTAGTTGACATCTTAGTAAATTGAAAAGGATTTTTGAAACTATGTACTTATTTCTAATAGATGGGACAGTGGCATCTCAATGGGTTAAAGAGCCATCCCTGTTGACGCTATGGATCCTGATGGCATCAATGGCTATGCATATGGTATAGAAGTTAATTTAATGCCATAATCTATTTGGTTACCTTATTTTCTCAAAGATAATTTCCAATAAAGCTGACTGTTGCATATACAAGGTTTTCCAGAACTCATGGTTCATGGGGTATATTTAATCATTTCTTAGATGATCGTGGTTATGGTCTATATCTATTATTGAGTTATAAATATTTACTTTACATGTCAGGGATGAAACTTTTAGGATATTTGCTATTTGACATATGGTATCATCGAATCTATAATTTCTTTATTCTACAAGTATCATACATTTAACCAAAGATAGTTGCTTTCCCAATCAAACACCATTTATTCATATCTTAACCACACCACTAAGAGGCCTGATTCTGATCTTGAATCCCATGTAATTGGACAGACCTTGAAAATAAAATACTGAGATAACTAATTCTCTTAATTTTTGTGCTCATAACAACCAAAGCTTATATGTATATGGAATGCATCTTTTCCCTTCTTATCCATTATTATTCTATGTCATTCACAATATGATTATTTCATTTTTATATGCAATGAGGTAATTGAGGTGATGAATTACTGATTAAGGATACTCATGATATTTTTTATAGATGACAAGGAAACTAATCAGTTTGGTGGAAGGAAACCCTGCTATCCTTTCTAATTACCTTTTTATCTTGCATAGCTTCCACCTTCCACATCACTTTCAACATCATCTCAGCTTACATCAGCTTCAAAAAAATGTTAATCCATACATACCATTCCACATTTTTATGGAGGTAAAACTTGAGGTAAAATAGCATAAGGTTTTGATTTATTAAAATTTTAGGATAATGTCATGAAAAATCATTGACCATTATTTACTCATCTTTTTCAACCATTATTTCCCTTTCTTTACCACTTACCATTTTTCAGAGACAAAATATTTCAGTTTGGGGGAGTGTTACTTTCATTATCATGAACATGCCATTAATATTATTTATCATCCATCGATCTCATTATTCATTCTCAAAATCTCCCTTATTCCATGTTTTTATACACCAAACAAAGATTTCAGCCATGATTGTAGAGACCACCCCAATTTTTTTTCTAGTGTAGCATGAGGGCATGCTAATTCTCGAGTTTGGGGGAATGGTTGCTATGCATGAAGAATTATTTCTCATTTCTTCCTCATTTAAGGTATACAATCCTAAAATTGATTTCTTTATATCCTTAAAACTATCAACTGGATTCTTCTGAATTGTCGAAAACAAATGTATCATTAAACCCAAAAATTTTCAAGATAAACCAATTTCTTAATTCCAAAAAATCATGCATTATTAACAAAAATAATTTTGTTGATATATTGAAATCCGTTTGTTTCATTGATTTGATTTTCGGATTAGAAAAGCTTTGATATACTATAAATTTTCTTACAAAATTTCAGCAAAATCTGGTTTGTAATAAAGTTTGTATTTACTTGTATCATACTTTGTTGCAACTTCATATACATATGGTTGACAGTATACATGAAATTTTTTTTAACGAAGCATTTGATGAAAATGGCTTCTCTTCCATCAATATCATGGGCTAGGGTGAGCATTTTGATTATTGTATTACAACTTGGTTAATACGGCATTGCACTGTATAAGGACATGCAACATGTTAAGTTTGGGGGAGATGTTGAGCCACTAATTTGTATTATTATGATCACTTCTTAACATCCATTTCATCCATTTATAATATTCTTTTATCACATTATTTACCATAATCTATTATATAATTCCATTTTATAATTATTTATGCTCTTTTGGGTAAATAATATTTTTTTTCTTTATTTTAATTAATTAATGATAATTATGCATGGTTTTTCCAATGATAGTTTATTAATGAATTCGTTATAACATAGCTCACTATTTTCGCCTCCAATATCTCTTCTAGATTTCATATTTTATATTTAGCTATTAATTAAATATTCCAACTCAGAAATTCGCTGGAATAACAAGAAACAATTTTGTGTTTAACGTTTCAGGCAAACGAAGAAGAATCTTGAAAATCCGAAAAAAGATATGAAAAAACTTTCATCTATCTTACCAACGGTTTATATTTAGCACCGCTTCAAAGTACAGATGTCTACTAATGTTCTGGAGCTGTTGAAATGTTAATTATTTTTATTCTTATGCTTTTTCTGAAAGGAAGATACAACTAGGGATAATACATTATTCAAAGAGATTTTGTTAGGGAGAATACATTATTCAAAGATATTTCTGCATGGGAGTATGTTATTAAAAGAGGTTTTTGTTGAGATAAGGAAAAGAAAAGTGGTTATATAACCTATATTTTTGTGTGATGCGAGGATGAAGATCCTCATATTTGTTTTAATCTTATTGAGCTTATGCGTGTGTAATTTTCATAAGAAATTCGTCCGGTGTTCAATTTATTTTGCACGATGTTTTTTCACATGCGTGCAAAGTTACTAATAAGATGTAGTGGCTTTTTTATTTGCATGATAATTCATAGATGATTAGGAGAAATTATATTAACAATGTATACTGATTTATTATACTTTAACAATAGAAGATTTAGAATTCATCTTTATCCAAATTCAAGTGTGGATAAATTGATTAAAACCTAATCCTAATAACCAAATATTTGTGTATAACCAACTATGTGTATGATTTATTCATGTTATTGAAATAGAAGATATTGTAACTTTTAATGCATCAAATGAAATGGTTTGGTTGAATGAAGTGTAAATAGATATTCAATTTGAAGCTAGACTCATGTATATTTGATATGCAATTGCTTTAAAAAATAATTTCAAATTCCAACTAAGATTAGTGGAGTTTTGTGAAGCAATTAAAAATCTAGGACCTTCTTGTTTCTGTAGGTGGTTCATAATGATAGGTAAATTCATTAGGCTACCGTTCATTCCAATAGAGGTATCGGAAGTCAGCATAGATCACCATAGAAGGTGACTAGGGGCACGGGTCGTTGCTAAGCTCTACTCGGTACTGTTTTGTTAAATATTTGTACTTGTTGGTTGGTGCCCCATCTCGATAGGCCAAGTGAGCACTCTCTATAATCTATGAGGCTAGATTTGGATAACAATGCAAATGCTTTAACTAAAGAAGTTGTTGGTACATTTTGAGCACTCTCTATAATGTATGAGGCCGGATTTGGATAACAATACAAATGCTTTAACTATAGAAGTTGTTGGTACAATTTTTTTAATCTATGGATGAGGTGTGGATTAAGTAATTGGTACAAATTGATTTAATGTATGGATGAGGTGTGGATTCAATGTTGTTCAT